>JAXGGA010001755.1:0-141424 GCA_038373865.1 Uloborus plumipes | reverse complement strand
TTATGGTATGCTATAGACATGTTGTGTCATTAAATAAATTTAATCTTATCTATTTCAGAAAAAAAGGCCTTCTAAAACTTTCTCTTCACTAACTCTTCATTATTTATTCGCTCATTCTTTGGGATTTATTTATAAAATGACAAAAGTAATTGACTAGGTGAGAAAAATAAATGTTCTTTCATTTGTAATATTAGCAATATTTTGATTAGTTCAGTAATTAAAAGAATCATGTTTGGTTTGGTTTTTTATTGCTAAAAATTGACCACCAACATTTAGTTTGAGTAAGGAATGAGTTTTGGAATTCATTTACTATGAAATTCCCATCATAGATTTATTCAATAAGGTTCAAACACAAACACATACAGTTTATTCTACTTTAATATGTTTTTCCGAAAGATTATTTATTTGCTCAAAGAAATCGCAATTTTCGAGAATATTTCACTTTAAAACATTTTGGTTTTCTTAAGAAGCACGCTTATACAAATGTTCAACCACAGTTTTAGAATTTTACTGAAACTCAGAGAATATTCCCAAAGTATTCTTAGAATAAACAAAACCTCTCCATTCCACCTGACAATGAACTCGCAAGGTCGAATACCATCTAAACTGATCACCATCTTGTTCGGAACTCATTTAACAGTAATTGTCCACTCAAATAAGACAGACGATTGCGCAACAATCCCGTTTTACTACCTTCCTGCATTTTTCTCAATGCCGTTGAGAACAACTTCTCGAAAGGACACAGACATCGTCCATCATGAACACATGTTAATTCGGGTAAATAATGGCTGGTCACTAGACTCTACAAGAAATCAATGCTAAGATAAAGAAAGTCACAGAAGCGTTTCCGATCCTGGTAACATTTTTTTAGTGGCGTTCTCCAGTGGAGTTCTATAATAGCAGATGAAAAGCCACTTTTCTTTGCAGTTTATGTCTTTTAAAGTAATTTCTGTCGACGTCCTTGTCGGCACTTTCCTCTTCATTGTGTTATTTAGCAACCTCAAGGAACGCCCACTCCAGACGCCTATCCTTCGCTTGCTTGAGTAATCAAGCGGATATGACTCCGACTTCCCACGTGTAAAGTGATCAGTTGTCAAATTTCAATAAACGCAGGATTCGCACGTGATTGACTTTGGGAGGAATGATGGCGTCCCGACCAGCTTTTAACGAGGTGCTGTTGTGTGAAGCAGAGGACATTGCTCGTAAATAGCATCACTTCCTAAATTCCTCCGAAAACAGCAAATTAGAGAAATAATTGAAATTATGTGCGGTGGCTTTATTTCGGACTTCAGTTCGAACAAATCTGACAGTCCTCATCATCAAAAGAAACGAAATCCATGACATCCCGAAATAATTTGATAATATCTCTGTTGTTCCGGGTTCTTCTGTTAAGTCCATTGCCAGTCAAGAGATGCTTTGAACACATAACACTAGTTCTGCAAATATAGGCAAAGGTACCCATCCCCAAAACACCAATGACGCACCCTCCAAATACCGCAAAGACCTTGACCTTCCCTCACGAACGATATCCACCCCCCCCCCCAGAAAAGGGAGAAATACACCTGAAAACAATACCTCTAAAAATTCAATGACACCCCCTCCCACTGTGACCACCCCTAAATTGGGCCATTTTTAACAAATTAATGAATTCAAAAAGTTAAACTTCAATTGGAATCCAAATAGCAGTCTACCCCCCCCCCCCTTTTAGTCATTTTCATAACTTATTCTCAAATCTGTACTGACTAAACTTTTCTGTTGAAAGCACGTTTGCATGAAAGGAAAAAGTTTCGTGGGAACTCCCATGTTATTTAGGGCAGCTTATCAGAGGTATTGAAAAGTTTTATGTTAGTGTGATTTGTCTTGGGTGGTCAAAGGTGAAACAACTATTATTCCAAAATTCAGAAATTATATTGCAATAGAATACGAAATAAATTATAAGGAGAAATATTGCAAAGAATACTACTCTAAAACAAGAAGATGGGGAATGACATATCTTAAGACTTTTTTTTTTTACCCAGAATAAATAAAAGCGTTGAATTTTTCCCTTTCCCAAAAGAAAAATTAGTGATGTAAGAAGCTTCTATTAACAACAATAATATTAGTCATCATTCAAGGACTAATTACGAAGCTCAAAATAAGTTGAAAACCATAACGTTGGTTTAAAAGCGAGTAAAAAAAATAATAATAATGCTTTCTGCTGGGGCGGAAGGATTAAAATTTTCTTACTGTCCTGGAAACAGAATATGAAAATATTTAGTCAGTTAAGAGCCTTGTTAAATAAATGACGTAACTGCACATACGATAATGTCAACAAAATTTCTTATGATTTAATTCATAAACTAAATGTATAACGCTACTCTTGCAAAAAATCGGAAGAAATTTCGAAAAAATTCAAAGGTAATAAGGATAATTTCTATTGCTTTCAAAAGAAGCAAAACAATAAGAAGATACATCCGTTTTCTTATAGTTTTAATAAACCAACATACACTTGCCTTTATAGTAACAGTAAAAAACCACTTATTGTTTTTGCGTCTTTTATAAAGCAACTGAAATTGGCAATACCATTGCGAATTTTCCGCGGGATTTGTATCAGATGAACTCCAAACAGTTGGTTTTATAAATTATTCAAACTAAGGCGGGGTATATCCGAAAGCGCGATATAAAAAAACATTATAAAAGTAGCGTTTCAGTCAACAAATAAATTAGTGTACACCTAGCGAAAAGATTAGTTTCTTGTCATATTTGTTCGAAAGAAAAAGATAGTCTACCCATTTTTCTTTGAAAATTGATTCCTTATGAAAATCACCCTTTGTTTTTTAAATATAAATTTTTGGGAGAAAGAGAAAAAAGCGCGATATATCCAATAAAGCGATATAGCGTGGGGTTGCTGTATTTTCGGGGATCTTTGGACAAACAGTCTAAAATGCGATCAATTTCAACAGGCAGTACCAAACAGCCATCTCAAGACTCCGCAGTGGACACACCAAGTCCCTCAGGTACTCCACTAGAATTACTGTAAAATACTGAAAATACCCCCCCCCCCTATTTTCAAAACTAAACTGATAAATTTCAGGTGGGGGGGGTTATAATCGAGATTTTTTATACAGTATAATTCAGAATTAAGAGAAAGTTTCACTTTTTTTCCAAAAAGGGAGAGGGGGTTATAATACGATCGATGGCAAAGTTTTATCATAGCTTTTATCGGGATTTTATGGTTAAAATATGAAAAACAATGCCGTTAGCTAATCTCATCGCATTGTTTTTACTCATAAGATATATTCATGCATTCAAAGCATATGAAATAACTCAAAAAAAAAATATTTTTTATGATATATTTATATTTCAAGCATTTAAAAAGAAACAAAAACGTGAAAAAAATTGATTTTTTTAAATATAAATATATCATATAAAATAATGTTTGTGAGTCATTTCATATGCTTTTAATGCATGAAAACATATTTTGAGTAAAAAAAACGCAAAGAAACTAGCTAAACGCATTCTTTTTGATATTTTAACCATAAAATCCATAACAAATCTATGGTAAAACTTTGCGATCGCAGCGCCCCCTGAAGATATTATTCGATTTTTCTCAAAATTTGCACAAAAGCTAACTATCACCAAAGACAACTTTTGGCAACTATTAGAAGTTGATCTGAAAAACTTTTTATTTTTCGCCCCACCCTACTGTCCACTGAAGACTTAAGAGATAGACCAGGTCTTGTCATTGACTTTTTGAAGGTGAAAGATTTGTTGGACTTGATCTAGCTCTGCTAGATCCCGGGGATTTGAAAGAAAGAAGAGATCTTAAAACACTGTTTCAAAAAGCTAATATCGGTATCGCCCCAAAAAATCCCATAATAGCCAGCTGCCTTCCCTTTTACTGCAGTTTCTACACAAATCCATTGCAACCAGGAAGAAAAAAATTGCTCATTTACATTCAAATCGAGCTCTTAGAGATCGTATCAAGTTTTTTGCCTTCAAAATATGAAAGCAATTTTAACGTTGAGTGCACAGTGGCATAAGAAATCGCCATGCTTTGAATATTCTATTTGCTTAAGACGAGAAGGAAATTGGTAAAAATGAAATCTTCAATAATGTGCCCCGAACTTGATTTTTTATCTTTGTAAATACCAGAGTAGGAGTTTTTGAAAACGTTTCTTTTAGTCTTTTAGGTGAGCACCAACTACCAAACCCCATTCAATTTTTAACCTGTTCTTTTATGTATTTAACCGATTTTCAAGCAAAATTTACTTGAAACAATCAGATAGATATTTAAGAAACCAAAAATTTTGCAGTAGGATTATGAGATAAGGGAAATGCGTATTTGTGGCTATTTATCAGGGGAGTCTTAATGCGAGGTTACTGTCAGGGCTGGATTTACGTACAAGCCAAACAAGCTGCAGCTTGGGGCCCCCATCTCCGATGAATTTGAGAAATTTGTATCTTAAAAACATATAGATATATACATATAAAATAAAAGGTTTAACAAAGTTCAGTTTCAAGTGTTTTAAAATTTAGCATGGGCACCGCTTTATAACCCCTCTTCCTAACTCCAGGGAAAATTTTCTGCTTGTATTTTAAAATATATAAGTAATATTATATTATAGTAATAAAGTTATAGTTTAGTTTCAAGTAATTGAAAATTCGAGAAATTTAGGTTATAGCCCGTGCTTTGTTGGGGGCACCACACCTACAAAAAGTTTTTCTGTTAATATTTTTAAGCAAAAAAGAAAACTGAACGAAAATTCATTTTCAACTACTCAAAAGCTGACGCTCTTTGGGGGATACTACAATCAACCCTTCCTACAATCATGGGGGTCCCAAAAATTTTTTGGAGGATTATTTAGACTAAATTTGGGGAAGAGTATAAAACCATAAAATAATTTTCTTTGCTTATTTTCTTCTTAAAAATTTTGGTAGTACTAATTAAGATTGATAGGGCGTCAAATTATAAAATTTTATGTAGGGGAAAAGGGACCCACGTGAACAAACGATATTTTACCCAGTTAACACGAAGAGAAAAATCTGAAAAAAATATTTGTAGATGGTAACACCAGTACTATATCTTGCTTGAAATTTCAAAGATCTAAACCATTTGTTTTTTAGTTATCATAAGATCTTATGTTTTGGAAGGTGCCAATATACTTTTTTGTTCCAGTTCTCAAAGTAAAAACACATCCGAAATTTTTTTTTTTTTTTTTTTGTGGCTTGAAATTTATTTGCCTAAAAGTGGCATTAATGATGGAAGTTTTCATGCAGTATTTTTTGAAAAAAAAGAAAAAAAAATTGAAAAACATATAGCCTTTTATCAAATTAGGCCTAAGTTGAGATAAGGGGCACATGTGAACCCCATATGTAGGGGCAGATCAGATGTGAACAGTTCCTCTGTGCCCCATAGTGGTATTTAGTTATTTGAATGTCAAAAATTGTTGATTTTTTTTATATATTGAATATACTAATTAAGAAATATTGAATAATTAAAAGTTTCCATATTCAATATTTTATTAAAATCTGAAAGAGTTGCAAAGAAAAGAAAGTTAAACCTGCCGAACTGTTGAAAAAGGAACAGTTAACAGTTAGTAAGTGGCGCTGAGTCAGACATTAGTTTTGAAGACCGCAACTATCAAGAAATTTGTGCTGAAGTCAATCTTGCACCAGAAAATTTAGCTGTGAATGACGTTGTTCTCGTAGAATTCACTACCAAAAAGACAAAAATTCACTATGAATGAAACTTTCAAGTTTCCAAGAACAGATGGTACATCGATTGGTACTGTCACTGTCTAAAATTTTTTCGTGCCTCCGCTGCATCTGCGCCTGCGCGAAGTCTCTTCGGACTTTCTCGAAATAGGGGGAAAAGCAACGAGGAAGTAGAACGCGAACAAATGCTGAAGGCATCGGGTAGTGCGCATCCTAAACCTATCACCCCTTTTTCAGATGGAAGCGTCCGTGGCTCCCAGGCGCACAATACGCAAACATACAGTAAACACTCTGATGATATTCTGCTAAAATTACCACCACCTATAATTTTAGGTGGCACATATCGAGCTGCATCTTCTGTTTTTTTTCCTGTAAAACTTGAAAGCTAAAATGTTCGTTGAATTGAGTCAATTAATCATATTGAATAAATACCTTGATATTTTCATTGAAAGTGTTTGTTAATGTGTAATAAGAAGTATAATTACGAATATGCGTAGGTGTACTTTATTTCCATGCTTTCTATTTGCTTTTTCCAAAAAACCAAAGCCCCTATTATTTAAGCACACCTAATTTTATAATTATATGTATGTAATTATAAATTGCCTTTCATAAACAAACAAGACACATTTCATACATTCGATTAGTTTTTAGTCAAAAGAAAAAAAAAATAGAATGGCATTTTAACATTTTTGTTTGATGAATATTGTTAGTAATTGTCGGAAAATCACCGAAAATTCGAAAAATAAAAAAAATATATCGAAGGCGGGAAGACAAAAGCATAATTAAAAATATTTCATTTCCGGTATTTTCGAACATGAAAATACTAGAATCGATCATGAAAATACCGGAAATCCGGTAAAATACCGGAACACAATCACCCCGTCTCAATTCTAACATTTCATAATTTTATACATATAAGGCAGGGATTCAAGTGAAACAGGCAATCGCAAATTACAATCGCTACTGGAAATGAATTACATTAGAACGTTTCTTGAGAAAAACATCGTGACGTCAGCGTGACGTTTGCCTATGAAAAACGAGCTAGATAAAACGTCACAGCCTACTTGGCGAATAAGAGGAGATGGCCGACTGCTTGTGAGCTCTTATTGGCTCCGCTCGTAGTGACGTCAGTGCCAAGCTAAGCTGATGATAATCTAATTCATTTCCAGTAGCGATTGCATTCGAAGCGATCGCAGTGCTGTTTCACTTGAATCCCTGCCTAAGAATTACTAGGATCGTCACTCCTATCGGGGGGGGGAGGGGGGGACCAAGAACACTGAAATTTCATGGGGGAAATTATAAAATTTTTTTTTACTTTGACAACGTCTAAAATATTTGCTGCATTTTACATCTAACTCGCCTATAAGAGAATGTGCACTTTTTTTCCCTCCTAACATTTCAAATAATCAGATTCCTGTTGATCATGACAATTTTCATTCTGCGAAGTTCTGAATGACATCGTAACATTTTTCAAGATATTCTACATTCTACAGCTTATTTTCATTCGAAAATAATTCGCAGTTAATCTTGAAAACACACTTGTCATTTTTTTTTTAACATTCCGCACAATTCATTGAAAAATAATTTCCCCCACGCAACCTTCTCAACTCATCTTTCTCAAAAAGAAGAAAAAAAAAAAACCTTAACGTCTCTGTCCCTTAAAATATTTTACAAAAATCTAAACACAACATTCCACCCAAGTCATAACGGAACACAAGCGACCGAAAATAGAATCTCCGCGTATGCGCACGACGATAAACCTCAATATTCCACGCTCTGCAGGTTCACGCCAACTATCAACTGGTGATGCATCAAAGTTTCAAACACTTCAAGTGACAGTGATACCACGACGAGCAGCATGACACGAATTGTTGTAATTCCACAGTACAAGATCGTTGAAATGACGAAGGGAGGGTGTCATGCCGGCTGAGGTAATATAGGGTGGGATTTGCTGACTTAACTTTTCAGGGAGATGCATTTCTTTTTGAGGTAGGTAGATGAGTCTAATAATATATAACTTCCAGAATGTTTTTCCCTTTTTGTCTGCTAACAGAGAAGCTACGAAAAGTCAGAGAAAAAAATTCCTCAATCTTTTCAGGTTTTCCAGTTTATTTTTGAAAAATTCCAACTTAATCAATTAATGTTAATATATATAAATATACTATATATTCTAAAGTTCAAGTTTCGGACGTGTACGAAAACTATCAAATGGTAATATATCAAAGTGTCAAACACTTCCAACTGATACTAAGACGAGCAACATGATACAAAATGCTGTAATTCTAGAGTACTAGATTGTCGAAATGCCTTTGGAAGGATGTTATGCTGGCAGGACGGTGATTTCTAAGTTTTCCAAGGGGTGTAAAGGGCATGTACCCGATGTAAATTATACAAAGAACATCAAAAACCACGCTCACTTATACGTATACTAATTTTACAAAGTTACCCCCCCCCCCCACACACACACCCGATTGCCTTAATGACGAGCCTGCATGCTGACTGAGGTAATATAGGGAGGAATTTGCTGATTCAAATTTTCAAGGCGATTAATTTCTTTTAGAGGTTAGAGAAAAGAATGAACCTTACGAATTCCTTGTTTCTATCAGGGTTGCCATTAAAGTTAGGGAATAAAATTCCCCCTACTTCTCAAATTTATTTCTGAAAAATTCCAGGTTAATTGATATCAATTCTACTTATATTAAAAACTGAGTATCTTTCTAACTATCTTTCTTTCTAACTATCTTTCTATCTTTCTATGTCACGCTTCTTTCTCCTGAACGCCAATGACCTGAAAGTCGAACCAGGTACCGATAGATAGGTAATTTTTCAGGCTTCATTAGTTTCAATCTATATAATTATACGATTTTAATTAGCAAAGATATCAATTAATAAGTAGTCAAGTTTAAAGCGATTAAGCCTAATAAATGATTAAACTTCCAAGACATTTTTTCTTACCGTTGCCATTTTGAATTAAAACGTTAATTAAATTATTGAACTATTTAAAATTCCAAGATATTTATTTCTTTCCGTTGCGATTTTAAGGCAGGAATTCAAGTGAAACACGGACGATCGCAACTCACCAATGCAATCGTAAATTCCAAAATTTGGATTCAAGTGAAACGAATTCACTTGAATTCGACTTACAGTAGCGGTTGCAATATGCGATCGCCTCGAAGCGACTGCAATGGTGTTTCACTTGAATTCGGCCCTAAATTAAAACGTTAATTAAGTTGAACTTTTTAAAATGAAAGAGTGTTATTTTTTTCATTGTCATTTTGAATACGTGTTATAACAAAGTTCTAACAATTGTTTTTATTCTAATTATTAATGACATATTTTTTCTCAGGTACCATTTTGAAAATGTGTTTTTAAATAAAATTGCAATTGCTGTTTTTAGAAGGGACTTTTTCTGGCTTCGATCCAAATATTAAAAGAACTTTTTCGTTTAGAATTTTGCAATTAATTTTACAGGAAGAAAGCGGTTTGGAAATAATTGTTTTTGGAAAGGCATTTTATTTGTTATTTAGGGAGAGTGCTAAGTATGCGCTACTTGACATCGTCTTTATTTTTGAGGAAGCATGAGCAAATAATTCGATTGATTCTTTGATGCAGGAAAGCTTTTTAGCGAGCCGTTTTAGCGGGGAGTAGTTTATTAAACTTTTCCTTGGTACTTTAAAGGCGAGCCGCCTTGGCGGCGAGTAGTGAATTGAAACTTTCCTCGCTACAGTAAAGGCGAGCCGCCTTGACGACGAGTAAACTGTTTAAACTTTCCTCATTTCTTTAAAGACGAGCCGCCTTGGTGGCGAGTAGTTTTCTCAAACTGCCTTCACTACATTACAGCCCGTGCAACGCCGGGCCACGCAGCTAGTCTACTTATATTAAAAACTGAGTATCTTTCTAACTATCTTTCTATCTTTCTATGTCACGCTTATTTCTCCTGAACGCCAATGAACTGAAAGTCGAACCAGGTACCGATAGATAGGTAATTTTTCAGGCTTCATTAGTTTCAATTTATATAATTATACGATTTTAATTAGCGAAGATATCAATTAATAAGTAGTCAAATTTAAAGCGATTAAGCCTAATAAATGATTAAACTTCCAAGACATTTTTTCTTACCGTTGCCATTTTGAATTAAAACGTTAATTAAATTATTGAACTATTTAAAATTCCAAGATATTTATTTCTTTCCGTTGCGATTTTAAGGCAGGAATTCAAGTGAAACACGGACGATCGCAACTCACCAATGCAATCGCAAATTCCAAAATTTGGATTCAAGTGAAACGAATTCACTTGAATTCGACTTACAGTAGCGGTTGCAATATGCGATCGCCTCGAAGAGACTGCAATGGTGTTTCACTTGAATTCGACCCTAAATTAAAACGTTAATTAAATTGAACTTTTTAAAATGAAAGAGTGTTATTTTTTTCCATTGTCATTTTAAATACGTGTTATAACAAAGTTCTAACAATTGTTTTTATTCTAATTATTAATGACATATTTTTTCTCAGGTACCATTTTGAAAATGTGTTTTTAAATAAAATTGCAATGGACGAGAAAAGTGTGACGTCACTTCCTGGTGCCTGGTTCACTTGCATCGTCGTCTCATTTCTTCCCCATGTTATTCCTACGGAGATTCGAGTGAGGTCTAGTTTTTGCCAAATTTGAAGAGTTTTTTCTTATTTCTTAGCTTGGAAAAGCACTTTTTCGAATTCCAGGTAAGTTGATGTACAAAATGCACCCAGTTTGTTGCTGATTTCGAAACGTATTTATTTTTTGAGAATTAATTAAACTTTGTTTATGTTTTCGCATGCTGATTTCCTGAGCCACCATTGCTTCACGTAGTATTTATGATTATACGTGATATTCATTTCATAAAAACTGGTTGAATTACTGAAACTATTTCCATCTAAAATGAGTAAAAGTCATCAAAATAACCGTATGCCATGATTTTTATGTGTTTTTCCCCCGTTTTTTCAGAAAACATAAATCTTAGTTGATGTTCGAAGAACCGATATTTTCTAATGTTACCTCATTTGAAGTGTTAATTCAGCTATTTTTTATTTTAATATGCATATTAAAAGTTGGTTGTGATGTAAATTGTTGTGTTTAATAGTTCGTGAGCGCATCATATATGCAAGGTGCGTATCAAATATTTTTTAATATCGCTGTTCCACGTTGTGTTGCTATTGTTTTTCACGTTGAACGAATTTCATACTCATTTTCCTCTAATTAAAAGCATTTACATTCATATTCTATAAGTTAAAGTTAAAAAGTAAACCGTTTTGCAGAAATTTTATGTAATATCTACATGGTGAGAGTTGATGCATGTTTGTTTACATTCGTTTGATAAGTATCCTTTACGTTACTTCTTATAGTCTGCTGGTATTAGTTTCTTCCTACAATTTTATGGTCATAAATTACACTTTTTTATTCAAGATAAGTAAAAGCAATAAAGGCAATGTGCATGCCATAAACTTTTGATTTTCCATGTTCCGTGCTGTCATGCTATTAATTTTCACTGATCACTAATCGCTGCTGGTTTTCTTTATTAAAAAAAGTTAACATTGCAAACATATTGGTCAAGTTACAAAATACATCTACTCTCTCTGTTTTTAAGAATAAGATTTGATTGCATTAGCTGAACCTATTTTTACCTATATGTATATATACCCTCTGTTTTATCAATGTGGTGTTGGTGTTATTTTCTGCTTTAGTTAAATTATCGATAGGATTTCATTTCTAGTTTTGAGTCATTGTGCGTATTTTTTACCGAAAAATTGATATGACTTTAAAACATTTCAAACAGAATATCTTTCACGAAGTTGCGCAAATTGAACTTAGTTTTGACAATGTTGTTGAAAATGACTCTTGAATTTAAACTGATTTCTTTTTATTAAGAACTAGCAGTACCCGCACGGCGCCGCCCGTGCAATAAATGTAAAGGTCCTTGAATAAATTAAAAATGCGACGACCATTCTGGAGTAAGATAGTTATTTTCTTTTATTCAAACTTACTTCACAGCAATTTAAATTCCAGTAAAATTTGGAGTTTGCACATGTCGCCAAATAAATCAAAAAGGCATTAATCTACCGAAAACATTAAAAGTAGGATAGAATTGCGGTAACCGGGTCTCGGCGATTAATATTTCATTGTGGCAACTCGCTACCTTCTTAGAGGCAGAAAAATATTTTTAGATTTTAGTAATCCTACAACCACGGAGTAGAAAGTAGGAGAGAAATGTTTTACGGATGCGCTAGTTTGAAAGTGGCAACGAATTCTCACCGCCGCCAGAGGACACTACACGACAATCCCTTCCTATTTCCTACGGGAATCAATGTAAATGATACTGAATCTGTCATCTTTTTAAATGCTGCTATGGGAAAGAAAGAAAAACATTTTTCAACTGGATTTAGGTGTAAATCTTCGATTGACATTATGAATTAAATATGATTTTCATCCGTATAGGTGCCGTATTCTTTGAGAAATAGGTTTAATCGAATGCACTTGCGAAATCTGACAGAATCTGTCATTTTTTAAAGACTGCTGTTGGCCAGAATTTTTTTGTTCAACTGGATTTTGGTGTAAATGTTCGATTGACATTATAAACTAAATATGACTTTGATCCCACTGAAATTTTGCCATATTTTTTAAGAAAGATGTTTAATCGACCCAGGGGCGTGCTTAGAGTTTTGGCGCCCTGTGCGAAATTTGTTTTAATAGTAGAGAAATAAACATTTTTTTATTTATTTATTTCCCCTCTCTCATAAACATAACACATTTAAATTATTACACACTGCAACATGCACCAACCTCAACACATAAAACCGGAAATTATTTTGACATTTTACTATAAAATTGCTATATTATGTGAATTAAAAATAAAAAGAAAGAAAAGACACAGACACAACCAAAATTTACCAAAAACAAACATTTATTTAGAAAGAAGAAAAATCTAGAGATTAATAAGTACATGAAATAAAATAAAATAAGCGATTCAATGAGGAATAATTTTTATAGCTTTTTGAGCAGCAAATTCATCAATTAAGTTAGGAAAATCTAAATAAATACAAAATTAATTTTCAATCGATATTAGTGCTAGAGCATTAGTCATAATAGATCTATTTTAGCTTTGAGAATGAAGGTTCTGCCGAGACAACTGTATCTAAAATAGTTAGAAAATTCGTAAATCAATAACAAAATTTAGTAAAACATTTTGGAAACTTTTCAAACAAATATTTAAGTGGTTGAAATTAAAGTTTCTCTGGAATGGAATTCATAAAAACTTTTAACTCTGAGTATAAATCAGTTCCATTCACATTGTCTAATTCTAACGCCAAGTTATTGCAATTAGTTATTAAGTCATGCTCTTCCAAAGTTTTTAATGCTGGAGTATTGCAATGAAATCCAAATTTCTTGTTGAAATCTTTTTTTTTTTTTTTTGAAAACGCTCCTAGGTGTACATAAAAGATTGACTCGTAAAAAAATTGTTTGTTGACACTCTTTCTACGAGGAGTGTTAACAGGAGGAGAAGAAATTTCATCGGTATTTATTTCCAATGATAGAGAGCCTAAATCTTTCGCTGCAATTTCAGAATTTTAAGACTGATACAAAGGAATGACAATCCCTTCCTTGAGGGGCCCTACGTCGGCACTTTTACGATATTTAATCTTAAAATATGGAATTTTAATTAAGTCCTCATCCCAACGACTTTGTTTTCGTTGGGATGAGGGCTCCTCTATGCGAAAATGTTTCGAAATTAAATACAAAAAAAGGGAGGGAGGCAATTGCAGTTCGTCTTTGATGACATTTGGGACAGAAATGTTGTTCTGGACTCTTCCGTCTTCCCCGAAACATTTTTTAAGTTGTAATTCAAAAAAAAAAACGCAATTTTTAGACGATCTCTGATGATGCCAGGAGGGAAACCCGAAAGTTCTCTACCCACAATTTTTCGGTATGGAAGTTTAGAAGCGAAATAAAAAAACCGCAATTTTTGCTGACTTCGATGATATTAAGAGAGGCTATGATTCGGGGGTTTAACTCCTGAAATGTTTTGAAATTAAAAGACTGAAATTTTGTAATCAAGAGATCTAAACCATGATATGTAAGTAGAGGGTAAGTAATATTAAAAAAATCTCTCCTCCCTTGAGAAATTTTTAGATCCGCTCTTGAGAATTTCAAACTCAGTGTTTTTCAACTTCTCTATTAAAAAAAAAAGTGTTTTCTCTATTAACTGAACAGCAGTGTTTAAGTTTATAGTAGAATTTTGCTTTGCTTTCCTAACGAAATTAATTTGAACAAGCAATTCGTACCATGTACATAAAGAAGTGAGAAATTTGAAACTCAGTTTTGCAATTTCCGATATCTCAACTAATTTGTCATAAATATCCTCCAATTTGAAATCTAATATCTTTGATACTTTCTATTCGGCATTCCCATCTTTTGTTAGATAAAGGCTCAATAGTAACATTTTTAACATGCCGCTTTAGAATGTCCCATCGCTGAGTAGAAATAGAAAATAAGATTTACATTTGCTGAATTATTCCAAAAGACAAGTTTGCCTCCGGCAGAGAAACTAATTGAAGAATTGGCCACACCGCCAAAAGCGGTTTGTATTTTAGATATTTTAAAAGTTCAAAAGAATAGTTTGAAGGAAAAAAAATTTTTTTTTCAAAGTTTTTTTCTCCACGCACACACAAAAATATTATTTCTTTTGTACAATTTTAGCGGCCCCAAAATTTCAAAATATTTTAGCGGCCCTGTGCGGTTGTACAGTTTGCCACCCCTTAAGCACGGCCCTGAATCAACCGCATCTAACATGCTAAATCTGACATATATGCGATTGTATGCGACATTTTCTTTGCATTGTTCGATATTATTTTTGCTAAGAATCAGCTCTCTAAATTGTTGATAAATTAAGCATGTGGCAAAAATGTCGAATCACCTGCTGCCATATATTGTTGTTGTGCAAGCGTGTGAATATTGTGTAATTTTCTTTTTATAATCTAATTAATCATTAAATATTTTCAGGACCACATGCAATGAAGAAACGGTTCCAGTACAACCAGTCAGTCCCAGGCCAAGTAATATTGCATCTTACTCAGAAATTAACTATGCAAAACACAAAGTAATTAGAGACAATTACAGAGTACAACAATCATGAAATTAAAATTATTTCTTTATCATTCCAGTGATTTAATAAATGCAGCGGCATACCGCAATGCAAATTCATAAATACCTTGTTTGTCTTCTTTCTCCCGAAATAATCATGGTCCGATTGGTAGAGCGCGCAGCCAATTCGACTTGTGATTACTTTTGTAACTCAGGGTTCAGGTTCGAATCCCGGAGCTGGGGATCTTCTGCAGAGGGACTCCATGAAAATTAGCGGCGGTGTTGCTAGAGATTAAAAATCTAGACAAACACCTACGCCAATCATCGGGATTACGTCCCTTTATTAACAGTTTACAAACACAGCATCTGTACAGAAGAGATGTAAAGAAACAAATTTAACAACAATTACAAATTTGAACACATAAGACATGTGCATAGTTAATGATTAGTTTGCAATAATCATCTTCATGCACATGTTATAAAAGCATTTAATTACAACATTACATAAGACATGTGCATAATCTCCATATATTATTTCTCTAAGCCGAATCCTATACCCGGTCGAAACTTGCTCATGTCTTTATCGAATTGCATGAAAATTTATGATTTTGAAGCTTATCCCGCATGCTATTGACGAAAATTAGACCCACCCTCTAAAAAGTGTCGGTTCGTTTTTTATTCGAACTTCAATTTTTGGGCACAAAATTGACTATCTAGCGAAATAATTTTCCTATCGTCTCCATTTTGATTTCATTCGAAAGATTAAAAAAAATGCGTTCTTTAGAATGTTTCTCCGCTAGCGCCGCGTAACGAGAATCTCGAAAATCCACGTTTAAGCGAGTTATAAGCGATTGAAGTTTGAAAAAGTTAAATTTTTTGCTCAAACGTTACCATTGTTGTTCAAATCAATTTTAAATGCGACATTTCAAGCCAAGGCTTAGCTCGGTAAACCTTAATTGTAACTTTTATTGTTTCGAAATACTATGGTAGTTTTGCGATACCGTTAGTATTTAGTTTAGTAGTAGCCTTGGGTATTTGATTTTAATATAGGGTATCACTTTTGTAGTAGTTGTAAAAGTGAACGTGTCTTTGATCTCTTTGAAAAGTTGTCAGAACGACGGCAAGTTGATGGCGATGTCGTGCAAACGTACAAGATTTTACATTTTTTTTTTTTTTTTTTTTGCGGAATTCCGCACGGGTCACCTAGTTAATGATTATTTTGCAATAATCATCTTCATTCACATGTTATAAAAGCATTTAATTACAAAGACATAAAAGGTTATTTTTAATAACCATCTTTATGCATTAAAGTAAAAGAAACCTCCGCCGGATAGGATACTAAGTAGTTGAAAATTAAAAGTGTAAACCTTAGTATAACTTAAATAGTATAAACATAAGTTGCAATTTAACAATAAATAAAATGTCCATGAATCTTCCATATCATCAAAAGGGATATCCTCATCAAATAAAATGTCCGGATTCAAGAACGTTTTCTCCTTCAGCAACAAGCTTTCCCTCAGGCAAAGAAATTGCTGATAATTTGACAACACTTTTTCTCGACATTGTATTGAATCAAAATCCTGAAATAAAACAAAAAAGTTTTTGTGAAATTCAACTTAATAAATTTGTATCTGAAACTGACTAACTGCTTGAAAGTCAATAAAATGTGATATTTTGCGGCATATTAAACACATATAGGTAGCATGAAAACATGATACATTCTACAAATCCGGGGCTGCTGCCGCCACTAGCAAAATTAACTGCACAAAACAAATTAGATAAGTGTTGGTAAAAATTAAATCAATATTTAATAGGTTTTGGCTTGAACAATGGGAGTGGCATAATGGCAAGGCAGCAAGCTCTGTATACAACAGAATATGACATTTGATTAAACACTTTTGATTATCCGTAGACTAAAATGACATGGTAACTGCAGACAAATGAATACCATGGACAATCAGACAAAAAGTTTAAAAAATGATGCTGGTGTATAAACACTAGATCAAACATTAAAATTGTAGATAAAAACAAAAAAAAAAAAAAAACTGCATGAGCTAAACATAGACAAAAACACTCATGCATTTAAAAAAAAATAAATAATCACTTATATTAGTACATGCCTTGAAACTTTATAAAAAAGTTTGTTACTCATTTTATTTAAATTTTAAAATATATTAATTAGTGATTGTAACTTTTTCAATAATATCTTTCACGAAGCAAAATATTCTTCTGTTCCTCAAAATAATTAGTTTGCCAAAACGAACATGAGCTGTTTCATGGCCGACTCAAAGATGTGCGCAAGCTGGGCTAAGTCAAAATGGGTGCATTCAGTAAATCCTCACTAATAAAGAAAATAATAGTGTGAAACATCTGTAGATACTTGGAAGTTTACAGTATAGAATATGGTAAAATAATCATACATATAAAATTAGTGTTAATTAAGAGGTAAAATCAAAAAAGACAAAAATAGGAGAGTTTAAGAGACGAATGCAATCAAATTTCTAAAAAATATAGAAACTTGCCAGTACATTTTTAGTACTAAAAATTTCAGTACTCAGTGTAAGACATCATTAAAAAATCTTTCCGGTTTGCAGAAAACACTCGTTCGCATTAATTTTAACAGTAAATAACTAAGCACATTTTTCTTTTTGTGGAAAAAATAGGTGATCTCATGGACTACTGGTTATTTGGCGGAACAAGGCGAATAAGCATAGAACATGTGCGATACAGTAAACATGAACAAAAGATTATAGCATGCATATCGCATTTTTTGTTTCGACTTACATTGAATCACAACAGTAAAATTTATGGCTATTAAATAAAAGGAATAATCTCGTGCCAGCAGACTAAAGGGCAAGGTCAAACCAAGTAACGGACAGGATATTAGTTCAATGAATGTAAACATTTGAAGGGTCAGGGGGAAAAACCACGGTAGTCACATTTGATTCATTTTGAGAAAAACGAAATTTAAACTTTACGAACTCATAAACTTCCCCAGTATACTTGTTCTAAAATGACAATAATACATGGACTACAGTGTTTTTTCACGAATATTGCATATACTAAACGAAATTACACTTATTTTCCTAACAGGTGGTAGCATCAGTTTAAATTCGACAAAAAGTGGACTACCGTGGTTTTTCCCCCTGACCCTTCATTTATCAATTCTCAAAATGTAGATACTACATAAGATTTCCGAAAAACGGTTTATTTTGTGACTTTAACTTATAGAATATGAATGTAAATGCTTTTAATTGGAGCAAAATGCGTATGAAATTCGTTCAACGTGAAAAACAATAGCAACACAACGTGGAACAGCGATGTTAAAACAAATATTTGATACGCACATTGCATATATGATGCGCTCACGAACTATAAAACACAACAATTTACATCACAACTAACTTTTAACATGCATATTAAAATAAAAAACAGCTGAATTAACACTTCAAATGAGGTAACATTAGAAAATATCGGTTCTTCGAACATCAACTAAGATTTATGTTTTCTGAAAAAACGGGGGAAAAACACATAAAAATCATGGCATACGGTTATTTTGATGACTCTTACTCATTTTAGATGGAAATCGTTTCAGTAATTCAACCAGTTTTTATGAAATGAATATCACGTATAATCATAATAATACAACGTGCAGCAATGGTGGCTCAGTATAACAGCATGCGAAAACATAAACAAACTTTAATTAATTCTCAAAAAATAAATACGTTTCGAAATCAGCAACAAACTGGGTGCATTTTGTACTTCAACTTACCTGGAATTCGAAGAAGTGCTTTTCCAAGCTAAGAAATAAGATTAAACTCATCAAATTAGACAAAATCTAGACCTCACTCGAATCTCCGTAGAAATAACATGGGGAAAAAATGAGAGGACGATGTTAGTGAACCACTTACCCGGAAGTGACGTATTTACTTTTCTCGTCCATTGCTGTTTTTAGAAGGGACTTTTTCTGGCTGCGATCCATAAGTAGTCAAATTTAAAGCGATTAAGCCTAATTAATGATTAAACTTCCAAGACATTTTTTCTTACCGTTGCCATTTTGAATTAAAACGTTAATTAAATTATTGAACTATTTAAAATTCCAAGATATTTATTTCTTTCCGTTGCGATTTTGAATTAAAACGTTAATTAAGTTGAACTTTTTAAAATGAAAGAGTGTTATTTTTTTCATTGTCATTTTGAATACGTGTTATAACAAAGTTCTAACAATTGTTTTTATTCTAATTATTAATGACATATTTTTTCTCAAGTACCATTTTGAAAATGTGTTTTTAAATAAAATTGCAATTGCTGTTTTTAGAAGGGACTTTTTCTGGCTTCGATCCAAATATTAAAAGAACTTTTTCGTTTAGAATTTTGCAATTAATTTTACCGGAAGAAAGCGGTTTGGAAATAATTGTTTTTGGAAAGGAATTTTATTTGTAATTTAGGGAGAGTGCTAAGTATGCGCTACTTGACATCGTCTTTATTTTTGAGGAAGCATGTGCAAATAATTCGATTGATTCTTTGATGCAGGAAAGCTTTTTAGCGAGCCGCTTTAGCGGGGAGTAGTTTATTAAACTTGTCCTTGGTACTTTAAAGGCGAGCCGCCTTGGCAGCGAGTAGTGAATTGAAACTTTCCTCGCTACTGTAAAGGCGAGCCGCCTTGACGGCAAGTAAACTGTTTAAACTTTCCTCATTTCTTTAAAGGCGAGCCGCCTTGGTGGCGAGTAGTTTTCTCAAACTGCCTTCACTACATTACAGCCCGTGCAACGCCGGGCTACGCAGCTAGTGTATGACATTAATTATTGATATGCGAAATTCCACATTTCAATATTTTACGTTCTATGAAGTTCTCACCAATTATCAACAGGCAATGCATCAAAGTTTCTAACACTTCAAATGACAGCGACATTGTGACGAGCAGCATGACGCTAATTGTTGAAATGACGAAAGAAAAATGTCATGCTGATTGAGGAAGTATAGGGTGGGATTTGCTGACTTAGGGCCAAATTTAAGTGAAACAGCATTGCAATCGCTTCGAAGCGATCGCAGTAGATCTAATTTGCAATCGCTACTGGAAGTCGAATAACATTAGAATCGCATCTCGTAGCGATTGTAACGTTTCACTTGAATCCAAATTTGGGAAGTTGCAATTGCATTGGTGAGTTGCGATCATCCGTGTTTCACTTTTGAATTCCTACCTTTATATTTCAGAGATGCATTTCATATTTTAGGTAAAGAAAAGCAATATGAACCTAACAACCTTCAGAACGTTTTTTGCCTTTCTAGTAGGTCTTCTAACTGAGTTGGAAGTAAAGTAAGAATGTAAAATTCTTTGATTTTTCCTCTCTCCAGATTTTTCAGTTTATTTTAGAAAAAGTTCCAGGTTTCATTGATATACTATATTCTACATTTCAAAAGTTCACGTTATGCAAGTTGTAACTGAAAAAGAACGGAAGAAATAAATAAATAGAACGAAAAGAAATTCACTGAATTAAATATGTCTACTCTAAATGGGATCTTAATTAAATATTTGTAGCTTCATGCTTAGCAAGAATAAAAAAAGTTGGCTTAGAGAACTATAAATTTTGACAAAATAAGAGCAAGAGACAGAAAATAAAATCAAGATTTTATTCACCTGAATCGATGTTTAAGATCTTCCGTTTTTAAGGTTTTTATAGAAATATAATTCTCAGTTTGATTTTCTGTACATTCTTTCCCTGCTGAAAACACATCAACGGGAAGTTAAAACCATCAATTTTTACAAAGGAAGCCCACTAGAAACTTCATTTTCAGAATATGTATTTACATTTGCTTCATATCAAAGTGATTATGAAATTTAATTTTTTTTGTCTGAAGTGAAATTATACTGTTTGAAAAAATAAGCCATTTGATGGCAATTTTCAAAATTGCTAGTACATAAATGCAAAAAAAAAAAAAAAAGAACAACTAAAGGTAAGTTAAATGTCCCAAACTATCAAGTTATCCTAAATTAAAAGGAAATAATATTCCATTATAAAAATTAATTCATTATTAAAAAAGAAGGCAATTGTAATTTTTTAAAGCATGATGTGCATATTCATTTATTTTACTAAAAACTAGGATTAGTGCAATCTAAACAATTAATATTCATTAAATATTTCCAACAATCGTCACACATAAAAGAACCAAACAAAATAAAGGCAGGCTAATTCAACTTGGAGTTTACACGTATACTCAAGCCAAATTTTATTTTGAGACTGAAGTCAATTTTTTGCAAGAAAGAATATTTCTTACAAAAGCTCTCTCTTGTTGGGTAAAAAATAAAATGTAAACTTAATTTGAAATTAAGAAAAAAAAAAAAAATGTTATCAATTGATTGTCTATGTATAAAATCTCAAGTAGTAATTGAAGAAGAACACATAGATTGAAAATGGGATTGGAAAGCTTGTAGTAAAAAATTCAAAATTTATAATTAATTTAATGTCAAAATTGTTCAGATTATTTAAAGTAAATTTCAAAATCACTTAACAGAAGCAACAGAACATTGCAGCTTACATATTCTAAGAAACTTTACAAGTGTGGCAAAAGCAACAACAAAAAATATATACAAAAACAACACAAAACAAAAATATATGGCACATAAATCAATTTTTATCAATTTAAAAATTAATATGAATTCTTAATTTTTTAAAATATGATATGAACTAAGTTTGAATAAAAAGTAAATGTAGCTATACATATATATAAATTTAGATATGCAATATTTTCTTCAACAGTTTAAAAATTTTCAGTGTCAGATGATATAATATAAGGTAATAATTCGTTTTAAGTATTTCTAATTTAAGAATACAGGTGTATATATTCTTTTTTTTTTTTTGCATTGAATCATGTGCATATGATAAAAATTTTAAAAAGTGCCAGTATTTGGGCAATTTAGAATTTGGTTAATTCGGAATTTATGGTAGAAGTATGAATTCTCAAGAGTGATAATGATAGATAACTACTGAAACGACCGTCTACATAAATGAACAACATTTTCATACATGTCTTGCAGAAGAAAGTGCTACCTCCATTGCATGAATTTGTACAATTAAACATTCAAAATAATGATGATTTAAAAAAAAAAAAAGGTCTAATTTTTGTAAATTGAATTGTTTAAAAATCACAATTTGAAACCTTGATAAAATGCTGTGTGAATCATTAAAGCAATCAATACTAGAAGCTCTAATTTTCAGGATAACAATTCACACTTTTTTAACTTGCATCAGACTATTTTAGGGTCAAATCTATTCAAATTTCATATTCTCTCATTTCTTTCTTTTTTTTTTTAATAAAAAAGGAAATGTTTTCCTTTTTAGAATATTGAATTCTCTTGGAACTTTCACACTTGGCAAGAAACAATTTCTTAAAATAAAAAGGATAAACAGTAAAAATCAAAACAAATAAGTACAAGTATACAAAAAAAAAAAAAGTTGCTTTAGGGCCATTTTATAGAAAAAAGACTTTTGTCCGGCACATGAGACATTCTTAAAATTATTAATTAAAAAGTCTAATGAACGAAATGCTGTCGCAAAGGCATGATTCCTGATGCAAAAAATGTTATTTATCAGTTATCATTTAGAATTACTAAATAAAATGAATGAGTTCTCACATAAGGAACAAAATGGCGGCTTTTCTGTAAACTAGCCCTTTACAGTATTTTGCGATATGAAATGGATTTTGCGCTGGTTAAATTGTTGAAAACAATAATCACAAGAAATTTCTTCAGTGAAAAGTACAAAAAAGCATAAAGTTATATCATACAGTGACAATCAAGCTGAAATTGGCTTTTAATTTGAACATAAAAAAAATAATACGTATGATTTTACATACAGCATTTTAGCAACAGAAGTTGATTTCTTTTCAAATCATAAAAAGAGCTGCAGGTTAGAAACAATAAGAGTAACTTCAAAATTAATTGCATGAGCAAAACTCTATATATTTGAACATTAAGAAAATTTTTTCTCTATCTCTCTGTTGGTATATCGTGCAAGATTGTGACAGTATAAGATTTATTTTACACACTGGTACACTCCCCCCCCCAATCCCAAAAAAAGCTATGTCATTTTGTAATTGGAGCAAAATATTATTTTCATTTTTTGATGTTTTTTTAACTTATATCAAAGATTTTTTTTTAATTTAAAAGACAAAACACAGTTAAAGCAAATTAGAAGCATTTCACAAAAAATATGAAAAATATTCAAAGATTAACATAATTTAAGATTATAAAAGTGATAAATGACAAGAAAAATTAAGAAATTAACCCAAGAAGCTTTGATTTCCTTCGAAGTACGTTTAGAATAGATATAAATTCATACAAACAACATTGCAAAACTTTGCTATCAACCAATAACACATAGAATTAGGGATGCACCGATAAGCAAATTGGCCGATTACCGATTAATCGGTCAAGCCGATTAATGATTAAAATGGTTGTTTTCAGTACTACCAATTTCACCGTTACAGTTTTTTCTTCGTTTTTTTTTACAATTCTAACTTTTGAAATAGTTCCTAATTTTTTCTTCCATTTTCCTAATTTTCCCAAAATAATTTCAAAATTTTATCAAATTTCTCTGAACTAATTTTCATATTATTGTCAATAATATTGCATTAACACATTGCTAATTATGTAAACTAGACATGAAAATTCAAAAAAAAAAAAAGGAGGGGAGTCTGTGTGGTGAGCAATCCAATTTTGAAGTTCTTTCAGTTTCAATTTTTCAATTATTAGTAGCTATGTAATTCAAGACTTTTATTCTTTGTGAAAATTGAAGATTATCTAAAAGCAAGGAGAAAAGTATCGACACATGAAACATGTTGCTACATTGACTATGTGTATTTTTATTCAAAATAGGAGAATTAATGTATTAAAAACTTTACATCAAAGGTGAGGATTATTATTACTGTTAATAAAATTATTCATTATAATTTCTTAGTAAAGGTCTACTTTAAAAAATAATACTTAAAAAACATTTTTTCCGCCGATTAATCGGCCCGATTTTGCCGATTATTAATAATCGGCAAAGTGGCCGATTAATCGGTACTGCCGATTAATCGGTGCATCCCTACATAGAATACTAGAAAAGACCCTGATATTAATAATTCAGATAAAATAAAGAGTAATATGTAAAGTAAAATGTTCAAAATGCTACAGCTGATTTTAACTCAAATAAATTTTATTTTACACAATAAATGCATATATAGATATTTATTATTTAAACTCGTAGTAAGTGTAAAAAGACATTTT
Organism: Uloborus plumipes; assembly: GCA_038373865.1. Lineage (NCBI taxonomy): Eukaryota > Metazoa > Arthropoda > Arachnida > Araneae > Uloboridae > Uloborus > Uloborus plumipes. The sequence goes on along the minus strand of JAXGGA010001755.1, from coordinate 117,348 downwards.
AAACGGAAGTACAAAATAAATACAAATTAGCTTAATTTAATTTACAGATAAAAATTGAATGGTAACTGAAATTAACAAATTAGTTACATTCTACATATACAAACAAATATAAGATGAACTCACACAGAAATATATAAAATTATCAATAACAATCAAGTTTTGGCACGAAATATTGCTCACTCAATAGTTATATTTTGTACATAATACAGAAATGAAAGCAAAAAACATTTTCTCACTCTACGCATTTGATCATAATCTAATTTTGATTCAGATAGTGACTTATTTTTATAAAAGAGAGTATCAATGAAAGAACAAAGGAACTGCAATTTCATTCACCATTTGATATGTTATTCTAAGATTAAAAGATTTTTTCCTTTTTTATAATAATATATGAAGTCAGTTTTGCATATTATCTAAAATTTTTGAGAGAACATTTTAAGCTTTCAAACAAATTCTTGATAGGTTCTCATTAAAAATGCAAGATATGTTGTAGACAAAGTGCATAAGTTGTAACCAGAAAATTAAGCTTTGTCGCAACAAGTAAATATACTTTTTAAAGTTATTTATTGATAAATTTGCGAGGAGTGCAGAGGAAATGAAAATTTGGAGAAACTTGCAACAAACTCAGCAACAAAAGAAACAAGCAATACATATAAAGAAATTAAAACAAACCTTTCACATATGATTTCAAATTTATATATAATACACAGAAAAACATGCTTCACTATTTAATTGTGATACACAATTTACATTGAATTCGTGCAAAATAGAAACAATTGGCAGTGTACTATTTTTAAACTCAAACGAATAATCTCAAACAGCTTATAAAAAATTATAATTAAAAAACAAAAACAAAAAAGAAATACAAAATTACTGCAAAAGTTAATTTGTAATTTGAGTCCTAACAATAGAAACAATGCAGAGGTTCAAATGCAAAAATAAATATGGTTTAATCATATATTTTGATTTGATAGTTTATCAATTCATGAAATGTATATAGAAGTTTAAAAGCATGATATTGGAGGAATACACCAGAGAAAGTTTTAAAGAATATTTTAAATGAAGTACAAGTTTAATTCAAAAAAGAATATTGAAATGTGTATGAGAAAAAAAAGGAAATACGATAGAGTAACAAAAACCTAACCTAATGAAAACAAATGATAAAGTTGTTGAAAAGTCAAACATATTAGGAATCCACAAACAGCAGGTTTTTCATACCCAGGTTTCTGTTGTCTTGCCAAGGTATGGCCAAGTTTTTCCTTCCTACCCCCAAATACTAAGATAAAAACTAAAGGGAAAGCATTGGCACATGAGTTTTTAATTAAGACGAAAATTAAATACATAAAAATACAGGACAAACTAAATAGATACTGATCTGTGCATTATATATGATAACCCTTTCAGTAGGTACTCTAATTTTAAACCAACTCCGAAGTTTTAAGCACATTTATATCACATGGATATGAGAAATTGTTCAATAATTTCAGCAGCTACATTAGGGCAATTTCATGGTAACAAATGTATCATTTTTTTACAAAACAGCATACAAAGACTAGAAATATGTGAAATTCTTATTTTAATTTCATGAACTCAATGAAGAACAGTGTCGTTACTACCATATAATACCACAGTTAAATGTTGAAAATTTCCAGAAAAAAAGTTTAAATAATAGCATTTCTTCCGTAACGGATGTATCTCGTAAGATACATCAGTTACAGAGCCTAAATACCATCGTATAAACACTGTTTATGGAAATCTTCAAAATGTAACTGTATTTTATAGAAGTAGAGTCCATGTTCTTCAAAACTTCATGCAATGAAACAAGGACCTAATATATTTGGAGTCTCTGCAGGCTGTTTTGTGCAGCAATCTATTTTTTTTTTTTCAAAATGAAATTGCCTATTACTTAACTCAAATACAGTAACCCCTTACATCCCACTTGTCAGAAGACAATAATAGAAGCTTGATACACCTAAAAGCATGTTATAAAAAGTAACTATTTAATTAACCCACAACAGGTAATGACACGTGCATCTTCAAAATTATTATTATTTTTTTATCATATTAGAATGCCCTTTTTGCTAAAAACAAAAGAACATTTGCTTACTAACTGTTCTTTAAACATACTTTTATTGCGTTATGGTGGAATACTAAATAAAAGATGCAGCTTAAACTGCAACAAATTCAGATGTAGAAAAAGCATACCAGCTTTGGTACCCGTTTAAAGTAGAAGAAAATACTTTTTCTGAGAATAAAACTTTTTCTCTTTTCATAATGTTGAGGGTAAAGCAGCACGTTTTCACAAGAAGTGTAAATTTTTTGGGGGGATAAAGGAAAAGTGCGATATATCTAAAAGAGCTATGTAACGAGGGGATACTGCATTGAAAATTAAAGGTATTAATTTTGCTTTCTAAACTTTTTAACTTTCATAAAAATAGCTGAGCGAAGTTCATACACCCTAGGGCTTAACTACAATGTTGAGAATTTATAAAATTTGTTGTTTTGGTTTAATTTTTATAACTTTAATTGAAAAAAAAAAGTTATTTTAAAACTTAAATTTCCAGAATTCGTTTAATAACACTAATTCTAGAATAAATTATTTTAAAATAGATATAATGCTTAATAACTTAGGTCATTTAATGGAGGGAAATTGAACTGGAAAGGATATACATTTTAAGTGAAGGTCAACAATCTATCAAAAATTGCTTAACAATTGAACAAAAGCATTCTGAAACATAACTAAGCAAAAATGATTGCACAAATGGAAACATAAACAATAGCTAACAGTACAAAAATAGTTATGTATTTGGCAAAAATGAAATTTTTAAATAAATATTCTGTAATTGAGCTGTCTTGACTGAATTAAAATTAAATATCAATTTTTATATTTAACAAAGATTCAAAAGTACAGTTGAGTCACTATTTTAAATACACCTAAAGTGAGGAGGTGTTTTAGTGTCTTATATAAAATAGTTGCCAGAGAATAAAAACAAAAATTAAGATTCATTACTTTATACATTACCAAAAACATAAGATTCTCAAACAATTAGCAGCACATATGATTGAAAATGAATACTTATCATAGATTTTTCCATTTACTGCATGGAAAAATATCAGCTATTGCAAATGGTAAAATAACTTATAACTAAGGTTGAAAAAAAAAAGTCAAAATCATTAGATGGTAAATGAAAATATTTTTGAAAATTTATTGTTTTTCATACACTTGCTAGTTAAAGTCAAATGTGCAACAAAACTAACAATTCAAAAGAAGAGAAAAGTTATTAATAAAATATTAAAATAATGAATGAAGACTATGTTGGCATCTCCAAATTTGAAACTTGAAGGATTGTCAGTTCATGTTTTACTTGATTTGCTGCTTGCTAATGAACTTGAAGAAGTCTCTTCATTATAAACTGTAAATGAGAAATGATGATAGAAACGTTACAATAAAATTCATATAAATGCTTGACCTGCAAATATATATTGAGCAGCAGGCCATGTAAACATTTCTGTCATTGGCTTGTTCTACTTTCAAGCAGGGTCACACCTTTTGAGAGTATAAGAACACATTTCAGTCAATGAGGTTTGAAATTTTGTTTAAAAGGCACCAGATTCACCATTCAGAAGGGGTAAATTGAGACGCAATAGTTTTTGCCCTTCTTATGGCTTCCAATTGTGAGAGAACCGGAAGAAACAGATCAAACAAGTTTCTCGTCTTTGTTCATTTCTTGATACCTATCTTCCAGTTTCTTGAGATCTTTTTTTATCCTTAAGGCAGCAATCCTAGCTCCAGGATTCTGTTTCCAGCTTTCTTGAATGATTTTACTAATTCCTTGCATGAACTGTAAGAAATAAATAAATCAAAGAAATGAATAAATTGGAAAATGAAATACAAATCAAAAACAGATAAACCTCGACAAAGTTTTGATTGTCACGCAGAAATATTAACTTTTTTATTTTTGTTTTATGTCTGGTTGGTTGATTTTATTGGGTTTTATGGCGCAAGAGCTTAAGTAGGCTATACTGCGGCAAGTATTATGCCTGAATAATAATAAAAACCTTAGTTACAAAAAAAAATAATATTTTATTACAAGCAGGGCTGTGGTTGAGGGAGGCGGTGCTCCCTAATTATGTTTTTTATCGTAAAAATAATGCAAATGTTATAAAAATTGGTTTCAAAACTTAATATTTAAGGAAATATTTTCCAATTAAAAATTCACATTTCAGCCACAACAGAAGATGGTTTAAACAGGGGCACTCCATCTTTTCTATCCACAGGTCGCACTCATATTAAGGGGAGCCAGAAAACATATAAAATGCAATTCTTTGTTTTGTTTACTGAGACAATCATGGAAAAGGCAGAAAATTACAAACAAGAATTGCTGTCATCATTACTTAATAGTTAATGCATGAATGAGAATTTATTTTTCTACAAATCAATTTCTGAATATTCGGCAGCAAATTTACAATTTTTCGACAAATCGCTTCAACCCAAGTAATCAAAATACAAGAAAGAAAAGGAAAAAAGATGTCTGCCATATTATCAAAGATGGTTTCGCAATTGTTTTGGAAATTTTCTGAAAGTGGTTTTTGATTCTTAGCATTGAGCCACAGACCACATGGCTCTGCTTTGAGAGCCGTAGGTTGGACACCATGACTTTGAAAATTAAATGGGGAAAAAACCATTTTGAAAAAGAAGGTAATAAATCTGGCTGTTGTTACTGCGAACTAACATTGCACTCAGCAGAAGTATTTGTTTTTATCAAAGCCTATTTTATACCAAAAGTACTATTCAAATGCAAAATCGTACTAATGAGGAGTAGAAAGCAGTCTTCAACTAAACAGAATTAAAATTGCCCAGACTTTATTTTTACTCATTGTAATAATGTTTTTTTACAAAGAAAAAGCACTGGATTTAGATTGCACATAATGAGAATAGCTACAGAATTTAGATGGGGCAAATACATACAAAGGTATTACATGTTTTGATAGGAAGAACATAAAGAAAGTTTGTTTAAAAATTTTTCGGGTGAATATGTAAATTATACTAACTTCACAACTGCTCCAATGCTTGGGAATTGTTGGCCTTATTTGATCTTCACAAACTACTTTTTTCATGTCTTCAAAACTAGGATTTGTAGGTACATATTCATAATATGGAAGTTGATATTCTTCAACAATACCTAAAATAAAGACAATTAGAGCAAAGTTAGTGATCATGTATTGTTTCATATAAAATAAATCTTATGTGGAAAAATAATAAACTTAAATCGGTAAAGAAGCATTTTAAATTCCAAAAGTCTTTTAAACATAACATTACAACATTAAAACCGCAAAAAACCTTTAGAAATTGCAAAGAAAAACATTGCAAACAATACTACATACATTATTCCACAAGGAAATAATGTTTTTGTTTGATAAGTAATCTTTCTACCACATCTGTTGCCAAAATGCAAAAAAATGTAATTGACTTACTCTTATCTTTCCGACTAAGTTAATTCTAACAGCGAGTAGCTATGATTGTTTACTATTTATTTTTGTGGATTTAAAGCATGTACTAAAATTGAATATATTGCTGAGGTTTGCAGAGTAATATTTACTGGATGCTACACATGTCCATCCTATCAAAATGAAGGGCAGCTAACTCAAGTTTATGAAAATGGTATGACGGAAGCTTCACTTCAAAATGATGTACGTTTGAAGGCAGCCGAACAAAACTACTTTAACAAGAATGATTGGAGCAACCTTCAGTTGTGACTTCTGAACTCAAATCAAGGGTTAATCCTAAAATTTCTAGAGCAGTTCTTAATGGAATTGTTTGAAGCAACTGAAACTTGATTCCCTGAGCTTGACAGATGAAAAGTAAACAACACATGGAGATCACATCAATTTGCTAACTTGGTAGAAGAAATACAAAGAGGAGTTCAGAAAAAATAGCTTATATCACTTTGTTACTCATCAAGAGACATAGATTTCATTTAAAACCCTATAAACAATATGTCAGTTAATGGAATCAGAAATGGCATTTTCAGTTTCACCAAGATTATGCTGCATCATTCAAAACAAATGTTTTTGATTGTTGTAAAGCATCATAGTGCTTCTTTATAAAAAATGCTTTTCCGCATCATGCTGCTTTGACGAAGGAATTGCTTTATAACTTGGATTCGTCCCTAAGACTCATTAGTTTCAGGTCTAGTAAAAAGAAAAAAAGAATAGAAAACAAATGTTTACTGCATGAGGCTAGCAACAATATTACCGTCATCTAATAATTGCAGTCATTTAGAAGAATCATTCTGCTTAAATAAATTCATAGTTAATTGTTTTCAGATGAATTAAAAAAATTATAATTAAAGAAAACTTGAAAACAATACTAGTGATTTTAAGTCTTAATGAAAATATTAACACAAGCAATTTAAATTAGACTTTAAATGTTTGTAAGAAACTAAACTTTAAATGTTAGTAAGAAAGTTGAAAATTTAAAAAATTCTTAACTACACAACTTACCATTTACAATGCACCTCCTAGCTATTTCCCAAAGAACAAGAGCAAAAGAATAAACATCTGATCTTTTATAAGCTTCAAATTGTGAGGGATCAAGTGTTTCATCTAAAACTTCAGGTGCCATATATCGTCTTGTGCCAACTCTGGTATTTGTACCTAAATCCAACTCATTGGTATCACTAAAAAAAAAAAAAAGAGGGTTAGATTTTTATAAATGAAACAATTACATCAAAAGAATGTTATTAGGAAACGTATCAACTTCAAGCATTAGACAGTGCAAATTAAATACCAAACTCACTGTTATGACAAATAATAGAGCCGAATAGCAAATTTTTGTGGCAGCCCGCGACAAAATTTTAGATTTTCAATACATGTCTGTAAATTACGGGGGTAATTTTAATGAAAAAGTCAACATTAAATCAGCATCTAATATTTACTAGGGTCGGGATGGGAGAGTAGGGGTAAAAGCAAGCGCTTTCAGGTTTGCTTTTCAGGTCAGGATTTCAATGAAACTTTTTTTGTATATATTGAATTCAAGTAGACAAGGCAGAACTATTTAATTGTGTTCGACTGTTTACTCCGAGCGATAAGAACATGTTTTGATACCCCAACTTTATCGCATGGCGAGTTAGGTTAGTTTAAAAATTAGAGTACATTTTTAAAATAGTACGTTGGGGAGAGGATGGAATATCTGGAAAGGGAACATGAGGATGGACAGGTAAATTTTCCCAAACTTAAAATGCAAAACTTGTGAGATATTCTTTTACCCAATATTCTAAAAAGCAGGTTCAACTATCGCATATTTACTGAATATGATTCAGGGGTCTGGCCAGAGGAGATTTGGGTCCGTTAACGTACCTTTCACCAAATTCCGGTCAAGTGAAACATACCCTTCACAAAATGCTAATCAAATAAAACAGAACTTCACAAATTATTCATCGAAAAAGCAAATTTCTAATCAAAATAATGCATAGCATACATCCAGGTTAAAGCCCACATAAATTTTAGAGCCTTTTCTGAAGTTAAAGGAAAGAAGGTAGGCTTATACACAAATCTACTAATTTTTCTAAAAAAAAAAAAAAGTCAGCATACTTCCTGCCTGTGATGGTAGGGCAAGCAATAAATATTTCATGTAGCCAAATTCAGCATTCTTTTTGTTGGTTTATTTTAAAGAAATTAACAACTTAATAGGTAGTTCTTTTAATAATTTGGCTTGTTTGTTGTATGCAAATCAAAATGGCTTGTTGTCATATTGTTATTATAGATTTCTCTTAAAATGCAGAGTACTGTCTGTTTGCGTTTTGTGCGCCTGGGAGCCACGGACGCTTCCATCTGAAAAAGGGGAGATAGGTTAAGGATGCGCACTACCCGATGCCTTCAGCTTTTGTTCGCTTTCTACTTCCTCGTTGCTTTTCCCCCTATTTCGAGCAAGTCCGAAAAGACTTCGCGCGTGCGCAGATACAGCGGAGGTCGTAAGAAAAATTTTTAGACAGTAAGGATTTTTTTTCACTCTCTCTCTCCCCCGCTCCTTCTCATGAATTAAACAAAAAGAAAATAAAAATAATAATAGCATATATTAGTGAATTACACCAGAACTGCAAACAGAACTGTTAGGGTTGGAGAAAAAAAGTGATTGCTTCTGATAGTTACTAACTTTTTTAAATCATCACTATTTAGCGTCTTTGGTGCGAAGTTTTGACTTTACTTTGGCAGAGTATTATCTGGAAATTTTTTTTTTGAGGCTTAGAAGAGTGATGCTTTGGTTATATACAGGAATTCATGTATTTTTTGTCTGCTAATATTGGAAGTCCGGTACTGACCGTTTTGCTACATCTCCTTACTTTCGTATTTTTTACCTCCGAATTTTTGGTGAATACGTCAGTGATTATTAATAAAATTCATCGTATGGACCTAATGAAGTGTAATTTTAAAATTACTTGATTTTAATAAATTATTTTATTTACTGATTTTACACTTTTGAAGCTTTCATTTTGAAAAATGCGATCTCTTTGCAACCGATATGAGAATCGAATTTTACTCATTTTTCAAGCTAATTACTCTTTGTTAGGAGGCAAATAAATGGAAATTCTCTTTTATTTTTTGTTCAAATCATTATCATAAATTTTTTCAAGCAAAATTTACTGTTCTTTAATGAGTCTAAAAGGTAAACACTGAATAGATCGTTTCATTTTATTTTTGCATTATTTGTGTCAACAGTTATTAATATTATTTTTATCATTAACCTTTAAAATGCAATTGAAAAGTAATTTTACCAAAATAAATTCTTTTATATGCCTTTTTATGCTTTCACTTTGAAAATTGCGATCTCTTAGCATCTGCTACAGGAATCGGATTTTTCGCATTTTTGATGTTTACTATGCTTTTTTAAGTGGAAAAAAAAAATGAAATTTATTTTTATTTTTATTAATTTCAAAAATATTAAACAAAATCCTGTGTTTATTAAGAGTGACTTGTGTCAGAAAGTGAAATACTGAATCAATGTCTAATTTTAATTTTATCTTTTCATTAAAGACTTTAAACATCTTCAGTTTATATTTAGTATAATTTAATATAATCTGGAGTGGAAGAAGATCGTGATACATTGAGGAGGTCACAAAAATACCCACCTAAAAGTTTCAAAGATTCAATTTGTGTGATTTCCGCCAATCCCCCATCCTTGAATACATTACTGCATGTATAAATTGATTTTTTAGATGTATATATATATATATATATATATATATATATGGGCGATTCTCTGTAAACTCGTCATTTTTCACACGAAATCTGTCCGGGCACGGTTTTTTGAAATGTTCGAATAATTGAAATACTATTGCTCAGAAAATGAATCTATTACTTTGGTTTGAAGGAGGACCAATTGAAGTTTTTGTTTTTCTGATAAATCATGATAGGGGGTAAGTCCCCCGCCTAGTATAACTAGGCAGGGGACTGTGCTAGGTGACTGTGTTTTTGCTCTTTGTTGCGTAATATCTGCAAAACTATTGGAACATAATTAGTTACAAGACTATCTATAAATTGAGGCACAAATCGTGGACATAATAACTAATATGTTTTATAATTAAATTAATAGACATTAATAAAATCACTTTCCAGAGGACTGTTTTCGCAACGATCACGATGCATACTTTCAGCACAAATGTGGCTCTCAAACTAAACAAAGTAGCGTTTCAACATCGTTCTTGGCGATTTCGGCAAATTCACACTCATTACTTTAAACTTCAGGCCAAAAAGAATTGGCAAAAGTTATAGATTTTTCGTATTACAGCTTTGAATTTGTTGCAGGGGACTGTTTGAAAAAACTCCGGACAGAATTTACATGACAATTTTAAGTTTTAGAAATACGTAATTATACCTTATTTCATAAGAAAAATATAGCTTCATTATTCTATTTTTAGATATTAATTGCCAAAATTATATAGTGTTAATAGGTTTTTTGAAATACTATCTTTAACAGTCAGACTATGGGATTGGGACAGCCAGGGGACTGTGTTTTTGGCCCTTAGATAATTTCTAGAAAAAAAAATTAACTTGTTATCACTCCAAATACAATTGGGCCACAAAGTATTAATGCTTAACTTGTATTAAGAGCGATAATTACTTTATTACACTTTATTATTTTTAAAATTCTCAGTCTGGACAGCCAATAACCAGTTTACAGAGAATCGCCCATATATATATATATATATATTTTTTTTTTGCCTAATTATTTGAGCTTTTAACATTTTTTTTTTTGATTTTCAAAGAACTATTTAATTTTTCACAAAAAAAGGGACCATGTGAAAAATCTTGGACAGAACCCCTGTGATTAATTAATCAAATTTATCACAAAAAATGTCTACTTGACTAGGTTTAACAAAATTATAGCCTAACTATGGGGCACATTTGGACAATATTTTTGGGTACATGTGAACTGTCTAAATGTGCTCTGAATGGTTTATATTTGCAAGTTATGGCACAAAATTGAGGACATCAAATGTTTTAACCCTACATTGCATGATTTTTTTATTTTTCTTAGAAAAAAATATATGTGTTTGTCAATGTAATAAGAAAACATGGAAAAATATTAAAAAAAATTTAACTCTAAATTTTCACCACTTTCTAATTAAAAATAGTTTTGTTGCCAAATGGCTACACCATGCATTCAACAGATAAAAATGATTTTAAATGATAGTCTTGAAATTAGTTTTTTTTTGTAAAAAAATAGAGGAATTGAACATTTGGTGCACTGTACTCTTGTAATCCTTTACATTTTGACATTTTACATCATTGTTTATTTGTACTGTGTTCTTTCCGATGATCAATTCTGTCAAATCTGATATCTTTTGGAGGCTCTCTCGCGCAAGCTTTCTTTTTTTTTTGGTTTGTAACTAGTTCCTCTGTAGCTAATGGTCTCCCTCTTTTTAATACGCTTTTATTAATTTCACATGTGGGTTTGTTTGTATGTATGTATGTATGTAACTCTGAATAAAAGATAAAATTTACGTTCTTTGCAAATATAAAAGTAATATATTTAATATTATTTTTAATACTAAAGGCTAAACTGTATTGCATGTTGATGTATTATAAGTGCATGTAAACTTAAGTGCGGATATTCAGTAGTTTTGAAAATCAGAGGGAAACCCGTGATGATCACAGCGCATTCCTATGTAAAAGCGTATTTTATAGTTTTTTTTCAAAACTATATTTTAAAATTATTAATGATTTTACTTGTCCGTGTAAGCACAACGTTTGTGCTAACTGAAATCTAAAATGAACACGTTTTGAAGGCTTTTCCCTATTGATTTTTTGTTTGTTCACTCTGTTGAACATCAACTAAGCATTGATAATTGCAAGGTCTAATAAACGGTAGAACAGCCGAAAGTACCACTTTTGGGTCTGCATGATTATTTTGTACCTTGCAAAAAGAGAAAGAAGCTAGCACGAAACATAAACAAAGCACATACTTCATTAACTACAGAGATGAATCGAACTGTTCTCTGGATGCTTACTGCATAATGTTGCCAAACGGCTACAGACATGTATTATGTCCTAGATTTTTTCAGGGTTGCCACTCAATTCCGGGAGAAAATTTCCCTGTGTTTTCCCTGCATGAATATGCAGTATTATGAACGAACGAACACTGATATTCTATATGAACATTAATATCCTAGCACAGAAAAAAAAAAAAAAACTAAATAAAAACATAGGGAGGCAAAGCAGAATTCATTAAAACTAAAATCATAGAACAGATTGATGGCTAATCTCATATTTTCTTATTAAATTAGCATAAGCTTTAAATTGCATTTCAAACTAAGTAATAAATATTTTTTGCGTCTATAATACATAATTAAATATTTACTTATAAACTTTGCAAAAAAAAAAAAAAAATGAAGTAAAATTACTAGTTATTTTATTTTATTTATTATTATTATTTTATTCATTTGCGCATAAATTTATTCATTGGTAGTTTACATATTTTAGAATTCATTTTGACAACTTGAACTTTTGAAAAAAGGTCAAATTCCCTGCACTTTCCAGATTTTTGAAGAAAATTTCAAAATTCCCTGGATTTTCCCTGTTTTTCTGTTGATTTTTCAATTCCCTGTATTTTCCCTGGTTTTTCAGGTTTCCCTGTGGCGTGGCAACCCTGTTTTTTTAAAAAATTATTTTGATGTAAAACCCATCTTAAACAAAAGATAAATGTTTATTTTATTCATGTTATTTCTTTAAAAGACAAAGAAAAATATTTAATTGTAAAAAATAATTTCAAAACTTGGTTGTTTAAGTGATTTTTAAAGCTATCCATATGGATTCATTTAAGAGCATGTAACAGAGCAGTGCTGCCATGTATGGAGGATAAATGGTGATAATTGCTTTGAATATACCCAATACTTGCTTTTTATGCATTGAGTTGCCTTATGACTACATTCTGCTATTCATAAGGAGGACAAATTGTCCATGTATCCAATTGGCAACACCATGCAGTGTAGGGTTAATTACTTTTTAAACAATAAACATTATCCAACTTTTCTGGAAATTCGATGAGAGTGGGGAAAACAAGAAAGTTTTTTCTGTTTCTTTTCTGCAAAAATTTGTATTTACAAATTAAAATGTAGTGTAAAAATTAGATTTTCTTAGAAAACCTGGAAAAGGTTCTTTTTAAATATATATATGCAATTCCTATAATTTCCCTTTTTAACAGAAGTGTACACAAAACTTTTAAACCTATGTTAAAAAAAAAATTAGCCAGTAGCTTATTTTGTTCAAAACACCAAAAATTATATGAATTATTTTAATCATCATTCAATCCTCGACTTTGAATGAGATGTGATTTAGTTTTTTTGGACAGAAATTGGCCTTTTTTTAAAAAATCTTTTTTAAATTGTTCAGAATTGAAACAGAAAATACCTGATTTTTTTTTAAATTTCAGAGTTACGTACTTTTATATATATATATATATATATATATATATATATATATATATATATATATATATATATATATATATATATATATATGTGTGTGTGTTGGAAATAGGACATACATAAAAATTTTTAATCAAACAATAAAAGCATTGGAATGTAAATATTGTAAATTTCTGAAAATATTCATTTGCTTCAGAAACATTAAAATTTTCAATTTTTCAACAAGAGAAAGTGAACCCATTTGGGTGAAAACACAGAATTAAGCCAAAATTTCCAGCATTTTGCCAACTGGTTGCAAAACTGTTGCTCTGAATCAGACCCCGCAAAAAATTGCTGTTTCCCCATGTGTATTTATCACCCATTTAGAATACTTTTATAAGGCATTTGTACATCCCCCCCCACACACACAAAAGAAATTTTTCTCAAAGTCCTCCCCTATGCACTTTATAAAGGGGCTAAAGGTAGTCAAAAATGTAGTTTCAGGACTATAACTTCCAAAGAGTGGGGCATGAGATCCTTTTCCCAAGGTTCAAAACAATTAAAATCAATTTACCTTTTATACTTGACTGCAAGACCAAAATCTGCAATTGCACAGGTTCCATCACGCTTAATAAGAATGTTTCTGCTTTTGATATCTCTATGCGCAATAGCTGGCTTGCCTGAAATAAATATTGTCAATACAAAGTTTTATAACTTTCAATAAGTATAAATAAAAGCATCAAAATTAGACACAGGAAGAAAATAAAAATCAGTAATAATAAAAATAAAGAACATTTTACATTGATATGGCAAAATAAGACATATTTTCACTTGCTTAAATTCTGTGCTAAATACATGCCAGCAATAAAAGTGTATAGTATAACTAAGGACATATATATATATATTTTTTAATTATAAATATTTTTTATACTTTGCTTAGACAAGAAAAAGCTAAACTTGAACTGCAATTAATAACTAGAAAGGTGGACCACAATGTTGAAAAGGATATGAGTCAAACCTCATTAAAACAAATTTCAAAGAATCTTTAAATCAATTTGTTTTTACTATAGTTGGGCTTTAAGACAAATAATAAACAAAAAAACAGGAGAACAGGGACCAGAAATATACTTTGTTTTAGGGATGTGCAAACTAACATGGTTCGACTATCAGAAAAAAAAGAGAAGAATAAAACTTTTATGGGTACATTTATGCGGCAATGAAAGCTGTAGTTAAAAAAATTTTAGTAAAAAAAGTAGAAATCCATGTTTTGCTTAAAACAAGCATCTCTGTCATGAATAAGTCATAGAAAGAACAACCTCACACTAATGAACTACAGCATTTACGTACAAGCTTACTGTATTGAACTTATAAATCTCAATGAAAGTGTTTTTTCTTAAACAAACACACAAGGCACACACAAAAATGAGAAAAAAAAAAAAAAAAAACGCAAAAATGCAAACACACAGGAAGAAAAGAGAAGGGAGGCAGGGGAGCTTTTTAAAACCATACAATATAAAGAACAATTTTGTATCAAAAATGAAACTGGTTAAAATAAGATTAAATTCAACTACACACATTATGCAGACATGTTAAACCCTTTCAATCGTTGGAAAATGAAGTATTTCTCTTAAGTCACAGGATTTCTACAGAAAATGCAAAATAAATTTCCCTTACTTGGCCTGCCTTTAACTGACCAACTATATAAAATTTCACTAGTTGCATGAGATGCGGTTTTACCAATATTTCCTATAAATATTATAAAAACAGCCTTCATCTTCTCCACAACAATCTTTTTCTCTCTCTCTTTTAATCTTTTTTTTAAAAACTTTATAAGCAATTATGAAAATGTGATTATAAAAAGTAGTGTAAGCCTAACACAATCAATACAGATTAAAGTATAAACTGCCAACCATACAAGAAATAAGAAAATACATAAAATGCTCAATGTATTGAATACATTTTACAAAAATACATTGTTAAATGTATTTATTCAACTGCATATAGGGTTTTTATAGACATTATTAAATGTTAAATGATTTTTCCAGAACAGACGACAAAATACCATCACACATTTTTACTCTTCAGTAATCAGGAAATACAGCAACATTTATAAATCGATTCCAATACAAGCAGGACACAAATTTAACGAGAAATTTATATGCATATATTTTGGGCTTGTGAGTAAGCACTTTTTCAGAAAAAGAAAATGGAGCTATTATAACAAAAATCTGGTATGGGTCCCACACTACTTCCTTTTACGTGTAAATTTCTTTGTAGATGCCTTAGTATTAAAACAGTATTAGGAGTGAGCAAGATAACAATTCAAACATTTAACCCTTAGTTTACCACAAAACAATGGAAAAAACTGTTTTTGAATGATTCATTTTCTAAATATCGCAAATTTTAACATCATTCAGCGGATTTTTTTGCAAAATATCGCCAATAGCGCCAAATTGGGAAAAAAAAAATTGCCAAATTTGTCGCTAACTTGGCGATATATCGCCAACTGGTTGTGCCAATTCATATCACTTACGTCTGCATTTAAATTAACACTGATTTGCTCCAAAAACGGGGTAAAACACCCCCTTGGGAACATTCGAATGTAACCACAAGGGGAGGTGCACAACCAAAACTGCCTCAGAGCCTACATACCAAACTAGAAGCTTCCACGGCATATAGACATACATACGTACATACAGAAGTCACGAGAAAAGTCGTCGTAATTAACTCGGGGGTGATTGAAAAGGATTTTTCGACTGGTTATATGTTGGTAGGTACATATGAACATGCTGACAGGTTGAATAAACGACTCAACGTTCATTCGGGGGTGAGCAAAATCAAAATTTGGACTCAAATTTGAGGACTTTTTTCACGATCACAATACTTCCTTTACTACACAAAAGGAAGTAATATAAAAAAAGGAACATTCTGGCTAGTACACACAACTATTGTTGTTTTTTTTTCACTTTGATGAAGGTAATTTATATAATGCGAAAATATGTGTATGCATAATTGAGCACCATGTCAAAAAGTCTACAACTAGAAATAAGGAAAGTAAAAAAAATTCTTTTTTTTCTTCAAATAAAAAAATTAAAAGGGGTTGATCAACTAATTTTTCTTAATGTTTTTCAGCTCTGACTGCCTCTTTAAAATTTTTAATTTAGTCTTGCAGATTGTTTCCTGACTGCTTAAAAATTCCTTTAGCCCAGCTTTGTGATGCAATCTTGAAGAAAATTTTTACATGGTATTTAATAACTTCAAAATACATCTCACAGGAAATATATGGCAAAGTTGAGAACTGCTAGATAGAATTAATTTTTCTACCAATTTCATACAAAATTAATCGCTATTCTTTGACTAATGCCATTTTAGAAGGGAAATCCTCTACTTTCAAGGTTTGTGGGAATCTTGATTTAACTGCTACATAGGGATAATGGAAGAAATTGAAAAAGTGAGAGCTCACAAAAGAAAGTATTAGACTGTTTTTTCATTGACAGAAATTTTAGATACTTCTCACCTTGCTTCCCAAGCACTTCTGTGTGGAGGTGGTTGATGCCTTTAGTTGCAGAATGGGCTAACCGAAGCATGGCTCGAATGTCCAACATATGTACTTTTAAATAATCATGTAATGATCCCAACTCATGATAATCTGTTATTAAAAGCATTTGAATCCAGTTACTAGTACCTTTCACATCAGCAGCAACAAATCCTAAAAAAGAAAAGTAAATTTTTAAAAATTATTTCATACAATATGATGTTTCAGATTATAACTGATATTTGATGAATAATGACTTAATTTGGAAATGATTTAATTATTGGTAAATGGCCGGATGCATGTATAATTCTTTAAAGTTTTTAAAGAAGTAAAGTTACAAACAAACACGCAGTCAATGAATATTTTGTTAACAATTCAAACTAACAAATAGATGTGATATAAAATTCTTTGAAAATAAAAGTAAACATAATGAATGCTCCTTTTAAGATGTTTATAAAACAACTTCAACTACAAAAATCTATTTCAATGTTACTCGCTCCTTACTAGCCTTACCTCAGGGGCAATTGTGAGTTCATGAAAAAATACCTGAAAGTTTTAAAGAGAAAATGTGTGTGTGTGTCAAGGACGGATCCAGAAATTTTTCAAGGGAGGGGCAGTTGATTTTCTTTCTTTCTTTTTACTATGTAATCTGGTTTGCAAATATTGATCACATAGGTTTCGGACTTCAATTTCGAAACATTTCCAGGGAGAGCCCAATTTTCCTTCCTTCAGCATCTTTAAAACTTGTCTAAAATTAAGTTTTTCGAACTTCAATATTAAAAATTAACTGATGGAAGGCCTCAAGGGAGGGGCAATCGCCCCACCCTTGCATCCACCGCTGGTGGTGTGTGGGGGGGGGGGGGGGGTCACAGTTCATATATTCAAATAGTTTCAAATAGTTTTTAGTCAAAATATTGTGCATGCATTTAATTAAATTGTAAATGAGAAATAAAGTTTGTTGCGTAAAAATATTTATAAAGTAATAAAATTGCATTTGTTACTGAAAATATGGAGCAGAAAATTATCTAAATGCAGTACCTATAAATCTCCTAATCAATACAATACAGGGACCGCGCTATGTATTTTAAGTTGTTAGCCAGTAAATTAGCCAAATTTCAAAAGTCTTAGCCAAACTTCGAGAGTTTTAGTCAAAGAATTTTAATTGTTTGTTTTTTTAATGTGATAAGTGTATTTTTCCCCCAAGTGAAAATTTTTGACAATTTTCCATTCGCCAATACTTAGCCAAATCAGAATTTTTTTCGCCGAATTTTCTATTTTATCGCATTTGGCGAGGTGGCGAACGCTTAGCGCGGTCCCTGCAATATGACCTGAGTAAAAGGTATCATATTTATTAATACTAAAGTGGAATACTGTTTAAAGATGTTATGCATGTGTTAAAAAAATTAAATAGTTGAAACAAAAATAAAATTCAGAGATTCAGCATTTAACTTTTTGACATTTGACACTATTAAAAGAGCATGGGATTTTGTTTATAACTTTTATTTTAATGATTTAATTGAAACAAAAAGAAATATTATTTGTTTGCCTTTCAACAAGAAATTGCAAGCATCGAAAATGAGAAATATCTGATTCTCACAGAGGATATAAAGAGTGCTTTTCAAAATTAAGGTGTTTAAAGTATGAAAATGACATATAAAAGAATTCAAATGAACTTACTTCAGATTCACAATTGAAAGCTCTACGATAAACATTATTTTTACTATTAACATTATTGAAGTAAAACTAAAATTGAATCAGAACTTCAAATTTTAACTTTTTTGACATTTTGATTTTCATAAAGGACACAGAATTTCGCTTGAAATTTTTTACATTTATGATTCTTTAATACAAAAAAAGAGAGAGTTCATTTATTTGTCTCCTAAAGGGTAATAAGCATCAAAACTGAGAAAAATTCGATTCTCATGTTGGATGCAAATTAATTGCATTTTTTAAATGAAGGCACCAAAACAGATGCAAATAAAATAACTTATTAAAGTAAAAAAAAAAAAAAAAAAAAACTAGAATGGCATCTTAACATTTCTATTGGGTGAATAATATTAATTACTATCTGCATAATCACCGAAAATTCAAAAGAGCAAAAAAATACTCGAGGTGGGAAAATAAAAGCACAATTAAAAAAATTTTATTTCCAATATTTTTGAACATGAAAATACTAGAATAGATAATGAAAATACCGGAAATCCAGTAAAATACCGGAACACAATCACCACTGCTTACCTGTTTAGAAATTGATGTAAAAAGCAAAACTGCTGCAAATTTCATACTTTTAGGAATAGAAACACTTTAGAGACAAAATGTTAAAGAATAATATATTTAACACACACAAATACAATCTTTGTTTTCTTTTAAATTTTTTATGTCTTCAAAATAGATTTGTCACTCTGACTGAAATACTAACATGTGCTGCAAAGCAGCCATATTGCATAACTCTAACCACTCTAGTCAAGGGCGGATCCAGAAATGTTCCAAGGGAGGGGCGATTGATTTTTTTTTCTTACTTGCCCATTTTTTTCGCCATGTATCCTTGTTAACACATGTTGATTGCAAATGCTTCGGTCTTCCATTTCGAAAAATTTCTCGATCAGAACCTCGAATCCCCGCACCCTTTCCCTTAATATCATCAAAGATCAACTAAAATTGCCTTTTTTGAACTTCAAAATCTAAAAACTGCTGGAGAAGAGACCCTCAAGGGAGGGGCGATCGCCCCCCATCGCCCATCCCTTGTATCCGCCCTTGACTCTAGTCAACAAAAGACACACTGCTTGAGGGAAATATGATAAAATTTGATGTGGCTTCAGAGTCATGATGGGCAAAAGAGGGATAAAGTAACTGAAGAAAACTTTAAAAAGATAGAAACTGTGGCAATCCTAAAAATTTAATGCTGGGGAAAACTGGGAGCCTCATTTGGTCTCAGCTATGGAATGAGAATAATTAAAATTAAGCTGGTTTAAATATTGTTTATGCAGTTTTCATTACAAGAATGACAGCAAGATGCATATTAATGCAAAAAATTAGAAAATTAATTATGAATGCATAATCTTTGTACCAACTTTGGATTTTGTAAAGGTTAAGATTTCTTTTAGTGATTTTAACTGGATTATATAATTTTTATAACTAGTCCTAAGATTCAGAACATCTAGCAAAAATATGAAAAATGTTGATAGGTTTTTCAGTATTAGTTGTGCATTTATTTATCATCATTTAATGCAGAAGGAAGTTAACTGGGATAGATAATTCACCCTAACAATATCAAAGTACTTTTCATAAGTTTTTACCTAAAATATTTTCATGTCTGAGGAGGACTGTTTTATATATATCAGTTTCTCTGGCCCAACTTGCTTCTTCAGATGTGAAGAAAACTTTAACAGCCACAAATTCATCACGTAATCGTGCTTTTAACACTTCCCCAAAACGTCCTCTGCCAATAGTCTGAATCATTTCGATTTGCTTTCCAATAGTGCGTTGAACCTAAAGAAAAACAAATTTGTTTGAAAAGCTTTCAGTGTTAAGTAAAATAACAAAACAAACAATAAATGAAATCGCATTAAGAAGAGAAAAACGTTAAAAATAAATTTTTGTTGGATTAAATATTTGCACAAAGTTTATTGAAATGGGCTTATATGCATCATAATCAATGTATAATTTACAATACACCATTAAGTTAATAAATAATTAATTAAATAAACGCAATAAAATCAAAATCTAAAGAATAAGTTTTACTTTTTAGTAATTTAAAGAAGCAAAATGTTACATAAGTCAATGTATCAATTTGAATCGACGTAGCCTTGTGTGAAGCAGAGCTTGTGGCTGAAAGATGCCGTCCTCGATACTGGTCTTTTTAAGATAGTGTTTCCCAATGAGCTCAACGTTCCCTTCAAGACGTTGATTGACATCTATCCCCCCCCCCCCCTCTTCCTCAAAAAAACCTTAAGTTGGCGCAAGTGAATATTGATATTATTGAAAATATAAGTACCTAACTTTAATTTGAAGTAAAATGCACGCAATAAAGCAATTATAAGCAATCACTTAAAAAACATATTAATAAATGAATAAAAGACCTTTCATTTTTTTTCTTTCACAAAGCGAATTGATAAGCATTCGAAGGATAACATTTAACTAAGATCATCAACGTACTTTTCAAAAACACAGAAGTACATTTTTCAAGAAATTATTTTCTTTTCTACACTGGAATCTCGGGAAATTAAAATCATCGAAACAGAAAATTTGAAAAAAATAAAAAATAAATAAATAGAATAAAATAAGATGAAAATCTGAAAACTCAAAAAATCGTCAATGAATGACAAAATACTTCTTAAGGTTCATCCGAGATGCAAGGAGGAAGCTATTGAACTTTAATTAGTTTCTTTTTGAACTTGTGAATAATTGTCTGAACTCTGAACAACCGATTTCGTACATATTTACAATTTCGGTTTTCGCTACCCTTTTATTACTGCTGTTTTCTCTTCTAACACCCATTGTCCCTTCAGAATTTACCGCCCTTTTGAGGAGTCAAATCATCCCTTTGGGGACGATAGCCCCCAGGTTGGGAACAACTGGTTTCAGACACTGCATGTACGACGTTAATGGTGACAGTGTGCACATGAAATCTATCATAGTCACTAAGTCTCACTAGTTTTTATTACAAATCTAAAATCAGCCTTGCAGTGCATGGGAATATACACAACAGATGCTGAAAGGCCAGAGACAAACTTTTAGAACTACAGACAGATTGCTCTTATTAACTTTTCACTTGTTTTAATATGTTCAGATTTTACCATTTTACATTTTAAACATTTATGTTTCCCCTTTTTGCATTTATACTTTATCTTGTAACAGTTTACATTTTTGTTTTTACTTTTTACACCCTGATATGACTCTCTTTGTGCGTTTGTAAAATGCACTCCAGTCAGTGAATTCTTCTGTTCAAGAGCTGCTGCTAAAAATAATAATATATGGATCTGTGTCTCTAGGGCTACTGAATTAGGGGTTATTTCTCTCGATATCTGGACTAAAAATATTGGAATGACGTGTTATCACAGTGATGTTAAGATTCACTATTGTGGTGCTGTAGACATTATGTTCGTTAAAGTAGCACTTTGTGGCTCATTACAGGGAACCTACACCAGTCTACCTTAAATCAAGTTGTACTGTCTACTTGAGCATTGTTTTCCAAGCTGTTCAGAAAAAAAGAACACTTTTAACTCACAATATTAGTAAATATTAAAATGAAATAGATGGAAATATAACAATCAACATTTTGAACAGCAATTGAGGTTCATACAATGTCACATTCGTATTGTTACTCAAACTATCTTACCAATAGAGGGGCACCAGATCCACTGCCTGTAGTATTATTGGACTTGTCTATTAAATTCCTCATTGAATCACCTGCAAGATAGCTTTTGCAATTTTCACTATCTATGTAACTTCTTCGACTTTCTTTCCGATTTTTCATACTAAATAAACAGAAAAGAAAAAACATAAGAAAATTACAGGTTTAACACACTAAGTAAATTTTAATCCAAGTCAAGTAATATTTTTACCATTTGAAATGCACTGTATATTTGAAAAATGAGCTTTAGTACATTTGTTAATTACTTTTTTTCTTTATGTATTGTATGTTGTTTTGAAAAATAATAAATGGTGGGAGGGGGAGATAAACTATAGCAGATGCTGAAAGATTGTTTAATTTACATCACTGTGCTTTTCCCCCATATAAAAGAAACCACCAAATTCACTAAAAAAACCCTAAATTATTTTTTAAACTTAAGAGTGACAGATTGTACTGGATGCAAAAAATAAATGGAGAAAGCAAATTTTTGACTTGTGCAAGCAACTTCTCTTTCTCCTTTTGTTTTGGTCACTCCGAAGAATAATTACTTAAAGTAAATCTAGATTTTTAAAAAGCTTTCTCTTTGATAAAAATGACTATTAAAAGCATTATAACTAACAACAGTGATGTCACAGCAAATATTTTTGAGAAAAGATAAACACTTATCAAATGATAAGTACATAATATAATATCAGTTTAAACCTTTTCCATATGAGCTTGAGATTTAAAGATTGTAAATGGGAGGGGGCTGTTGGGAAAGTAACCTGTTATGGAATAAATAATAAATATGCCTACACAAGCAAATTTATATTATGTTCTAAATTTTATATAAATTAATTATACAGGGTGAACTAATACCATAACTATTACAATTAAAGAAGTTTTATACCTAATACATATACAGATGATAACAACAATGAACATAAGTATGCACACGGATGCAGCAGCCACAAAAGTAATCAAATGATATGGTCCATTGTATGTCATCAATTCTCCATTGTACACTAAATGAAAAATAAATAATCAAACATTAAAGTTGCTATTGTATGTAATGTTTATTTCAATTCATAAATAATCATAATTGTTGATTTTATGTGAAATTTATAAAAGTAGGACATTTTTTAGACATTTGCTAAGAAGTAAAGATTCAAGCTTGAAAAGTAAAAAGTATCAAATGCTTATTAAACTTTATAGACATACCTGAATTAAAATTTTAAAATGTTATCTACTGAATACAAAAACACTGAAACCGAGAGCAATTATATGAGTTATTGTATAGTTGAAATAAAAGAGTAGATAGGCAAATTATTCATAATAAAAGAAAAACTTACATGGATTTGGCGTTGTAGGTCTGATTACAATATTTGGACTTAAGTACTTATTGCACAGATCCATGTTTGAACAACAAGCAATAGACTTTGGAATTTGGTGTGGCACAAGGTGACCCTTACACTAGAGGGAAAAAAAGTTACCAATATTTTAGAAAATACATTTCAGTTACAGTACTGAAATGTACAAAAAATTATTAGGAAAATAAAGGAGCTTTAAATTCTAATCAACAGAAAAAGAGCATTTGCTTAAACAAAATGTTTGATGTAAGAATCACAAAATTGTAAAACAACAACAATCATCCATGCTGAAGTTTCAACTAAAAATTTACAAAATTTAAAAAAATGGTGAAAAGCTACCAATAGTTTAAAAAAAGCTAGTATGGACCCCACACTACTTCCTTTTACGTGTGAATTTCTTAGTAGAGACCGTAAGTGCTAAAATAGTGCTTGGAGTGAGCAAGATAACAACTCAAACACTTACACCCCTAGTTCGCCACGAAACAATGCAAAAAAATGTCTTACAATGATTAGTTTCCTAAATATTGCTGATTTTAACATCATTTTCGCAAAATATCGCCAATAGCGCCAAATGGAACTCAAATTCAAAAAATAATTTTTTTGCTACATTTGTCGCCAACTTGGCGATATGTCGCCAAATTGGCATGAAACACTTGCGACCAAAAGCTTGGCAATATATCACCAAGTGGTTGCACCAATTCATATCACTTCAGTCTGCCTTGAAATTAACACTGATTTTCCCCATAAAAGGTGTAAAACACCCCCCTGGGAACATTCGAATTCAACCCTAAGGGGAGGTGCACAACTAACCCCCCCCCCTCAGAGTCTACATACCAAACTTATACAGTTATGCAGCATACAGTTTTTGAGTTACATACATACGTACATACAAATGTCACTAGAAAACTCGCAGTAATTTACTCGGGGGTGGTTGAAAAAGATTTTTCGGCTGGTTATGTGTTGGTAGGTACATATACATGTGCTGACAAGTTGAAAAAACTGCTCAACATTCATTCGGGGGGTGAGCAAATTCCAAATTTAGACCCAAATTTGAGTGAATTTATTTTTGCACTCACAATACTTCCTTTACAATGTAAAAGGAAGTAAAAAATATAGATATTTACACCATCAGGAAAAAAATAAAAATTTTTACAGAAAATTTTTGATCAAATATTTTATTAGTTTTTTCTTATTTTATAATCATTTTACTAGTAAGATTTCAAATTCCTTGTCAGTTTAGTTTAATTATTTGGGCAACACTGGTAAAAGTTTAACACACGCATAACAGGGTACCACAAATTTTGTCAACAATTACTGTCAGAATCGAAGCGATCACCAAATGAAAATAATATCTGCAATTTAAGTTTGTCAGTTTGATTTTAAAAATTAACGAAAACTATCCATAACTGATAATTTCATCTTTATGAGAAAATTTGTACCTAAATTTATTCTTCGAACTTGTAATGTTGGTGAATTCATCCGTAAGCTTATTTTGCACAGGCTTAGCGGTTAGGTTTGGGGTGCACTTCAATGTGGTGCTAAATTAATTTTTGCTACTAGTCTAAAATAAACTAATGTTTAATTCGAAATGTACTACCTCCAGCCCAATTATGGTTAGTTCTAGAAGGTTGATTGCTAATAAGCATAAAACTACAACATTCGAATATTGCCAGTTTCGTGAGTATATGCCTTTAAGCAGATATTTTTGATTTTGTTATCTATATTAAAATTGACTGAATTGCAAACACCAGACTCTTTTTTTTTTGGAGTGATAGCTGCATGTTGGCATAGATTTTGATTCAATTGGGTCATCAGAATATTATCGGGTCATTTTTTGAGAGAGAGAGAGTAAAAGGTTATTCTTTTTATTTAATTCTATTATAGTGATAGTCACATAATATTTGCATTTGAGATCTTTAAAAAGCTAATTCGAATTTTCATGCCTATTTTATAATTTATATAAATTTTAACAAGATTTATGCACCTAATCAACGTAATTCGAAAATTGAAACCAAGGGAATTATTTTGGCAACTAAGAAAAAAATATCAGGTGCCATTGGCACCTAACTGACTAATACTAATTTTGACCTCTGATCGCACACCAACCGTCAGAGATTGCAAGCAGTTTCATTCACTCTTGTTCAACACGAGAAAATCTAAACAGTAAATATTTTCAGCCTTCAAAATCTCAAGTATCAAGTATTCTCAACCATAAGGTGCAATTTAAACTTAAAATGATTTTATTGAATAAATGAAAAAAAAAAATGTATATAACAGTGCTAGTCCAGTATCATTTCTCTCTGTGACAAACTTAAGCATTTGATTCACTTCAACCTTAGCTTGAAATTTTAAACCTCGATAGTGGTATAAAATTCAATCTAACTTATGTCATTATGTTTCCACAATTTCATTGGCTGCGGTAATGCCATGATTACACTGAAGTGACAAAAGTCATGGGATACCTCTTAATATCGTGTCGGCCCTACTTTTGCCCGGCGAAGTGCAACAACTCGACGTGGCATGGACTCAACAAGTCGTTGGAAGTCTTCTGCAGGAATATTGAGCCATGCTGTCTCGATAGACGTCCATAATTGTGAAAGCGTTGATGGGGCAGGATTTTGGGCACGAACAGACCTCTCGATGGTGTCCCATAAATGCTCAATGGGATTCATGTCGGGCGATCTAGGTGGCCAAATCATTCGTTGGAATTGTCCAGAATTTTCTTCAAACCAATTGCGAACAGTTGTGGCCCGGTGACATGGCGCATTGTCATCCATAAAAATCCCATCGTTGTTTGGGTACATGAAGTCCATGAATGGCTGCAAGTGATCTCCAAGTAGCTGCACATAAGCATTTCCAGTCAATGTTCGGTCCAGTCGCACTAGAGGACCAAGTCCATGCCATGAAAAAACAGCCCACACCATTACGGAGCCACCACCAGCTTGAACAGTGCCTTGCTGACAGTTTGGGTCCATGGCTTCGTGGGGTCTGCGCCACACTCGAACCCTACCATCGGCTCTTACCAGCTGAAATCGTGACTCATCGGACCAGGCCACGGTTTTCCATTCATCTAGGGACCAACCGATATGCTCACGTGCCCACGAGAGTCGCTGCAAGCGATGTCGTTCTGTCAGTAAAGGCACTCGAGTCGGTCTTCTGCTGGAATAAGCCCAAGAAATCCAAATTTCTCCGCACAGTTCTAGCAGACACGTCCGTTGTACGTCCCACATTGATTTCTAAGGTGATTTGACGCAGTGTTGCTTGTCTGTTAGAATTTACGACTCTTTGCAGACGTCGCCGGTCTCGATCTTTAAGTGCAGGCGGTCGACCACTGCGCTGTCCATGGTGGGATGTTATGCCTGAAATTTCATACTCTCGGCACACTCTTGACACAGTGGATCTGGGAATGTTGAATTCTCTAACGATTTCCGAAATGGCATGACCCATGCGTCTAGCTCCAACTAACATTCCGCGTTCAAAGTCTGTTAATTCACGTCGTGCGGTCATCATCACGTTAAAACCTCTTCACATGAATAACTTGAACAGAAATGAAAGCTCTGTAAAAGCACTGCGCATTTATACCTGTTCTATGCGATGCTACTGCCATCTGAAAATTTGCATATTGCTATCCCATGACTTTTGTCACTTCAGTGTATATTTCAATAATATATTAAGAAGGGTTCGCGCCAAGCCTTCGATAACTTGCCAAATGAGATAAAATCGTAAATTTAGCAAAAAAAAAAAAAAAACACTGATTAGGCTAACATATTGGCAAACGACAAATTCTTCTAAATTTCTATTAGGTAAATTATGCATTTTATAGAAAACATTAATTAAAACTTATAATAATCTAATCTTTGACTCAGACTTTCAAAACTTGGCTAAGGCTTTTGAAATTTGGCTAACTTATTGGCTAAGAGCTTGAAACTCCTAGAGAATAAACACCCCCTAAATAATACACTCAAACAACAAAGCAAATTCAATAATTTTTATGACAGCAAATTATTTTCACATCCAATGTTAGTTAGAAAATATCAAATTCATTATACCTGCATAAGCCCTCCTTCTTCAGGGGGTAAACATCCATAGGTTCTCTCATTTTCTAGCAGCCCTGTTTCATGGTTATATACTTGTTCAACCGCACTAAAACACTGGCTGTGCGGACGAGCAAGACAGGTCCCATTTGGTTGACTATTAGGACAAACACCAGCACAATAGCAGGTCAAACTTAAAACTGAAACATAAAAGCATTGATTAATTACACGAATTTTTCTTCTAACAAATGTCAAAAACTCACAATTTGAAAATATTACTGCAATTGGTGATTTCTGAAACTTTTTGAATTTGTAATATTTATGAGTTCATAGGGTTATAATAACAACTAATTTCCCACTATGGGACCAAAATTTACAACTATTTGTTCAAATTTTCAAAATTCTTAACAGGCAATTATCTAACATATCACTAATTTTCTAACTTTTGTCACTGATTCTATTGTTGAGATTAATTACTGAAATTAAAATATACACCTTTGATACATGCATAATTAAACTAGATTTTTGTTTCTTCTGAAATTTTGACTTGTAATCTATTATATCATTGAAGGATTATGCATCATGATCCTACAATGTAGATGAATTATTTTTTCTTTAACGTGCAAAAAAAAAAAAAAAACTGCATGAAAGCACAACAATTTACTATTTTATATTAACTTTTTTGCCTTACACCTAACCATACAATTAAAAAAAAAAGTTCATAATAACAATCCAGTCTTTGTCTGTTATTAAAAGGTGTTTGGGTCAAAGCAAAAAAAAAAAAAAAAACAAAGATGTATTACGCTGCACAGGATTTTATTCTATCTAACCTGTCATAACTGTCCCTGAGAACTTTTTGACTGTAAAAAGATTTCCCTTTGCAAAATGTAGATGGTTACTCTTAATTCACATTGAGCGTTCAATTCAAATTGTGAAATCTAATATATAAAATTCTTGTGTCACAGTTTTCGTTGCCATACTCCTCAGAAACGGCTTGACCGATTTTGATGAAATTTTTTGTGCTTATCCAGTATCTATGAGAATTGGCCAACATTTATTTTTCATCCCCCTAAACGTTAGGGATAGTCCACCCCTAAATTTTTTTTTTGTTCGCACATAACATCTGATCTACTGAACCGATTTGGATGATTTTTTTTTTAATTGATAGGAGATGGTGTAACTTAGGTACCATGTACTCATATGACGATATTTGTTCACTAGAAAAAGTTATGATCGAAAAACTAACATTTCATGTCATTTAAAACAATATGTGTTATCGTAAATCCTTACTTCAATGAGCGACCCGATGGTCAAGTGGTTATGCACGTCAGGTTGAAGTTCCTGATGGAATGAGATCGAATCCAGGCCCGCAAGGATTTTTTCGAACAGCTGCATGTTTTATTTTATTTTATTTTTTTGAATGATTTTAATGATTGTAATGTCCTTATGCAGGTACATCCTCTCATGGGGATCTACCCCATATTTTTTTATAGTACACAATGACAGTTTTGGTCGGATCTTTGTTAAAACTGGCAATGGGGGTCCTTCGATGCTGTAGAATTTTCTTATGGACGTTTGCGCCATTTTTGGGGGCTTTGAATCGATTGTGGCAATAAATGGTTTTTGATTTGCGGCACTTATATTATTTTTTCAAAAATTATATACACTATCAATTATATTATGTTAATTTTTGTACCTTTATAAAATTCTGTATTTTATACCTTGCATAGGGGTCTGGCCAGAGGAAATTCGGGTCCGTTAACGAACCCTTCACAAAAATATGATCAAGCAAAACGGACCCTTCACAAAAATACGAGCAAAACGAACTTTTCACAAAATGCTGATCAAGCAAAACGGACATTTCACACATTCATTCAAGGAGCAAATCTGAAATCAAAATAACGCATAGCATATTTCTGTGTAAAAAGCCCATAACTTTTGGGCCTTTTCTGAAGTTAAAGAATCCAATCGCTCATCCGACAATTTTGCGAAAAAAAAAAACAAAAACAAAAAAGAAACAAGTCAGCACTTCCTGACTGGGACACTTTGGGCAATGGGCAAGGGATAAATCTTTAATGTATAGCACTTTTTGTTGGTTTCTTTTAAAGAAATTAACAACTTAAAAAAGGTAGCTGATTTGCTTTACTAGTTCTGCTTGTTTGTTTTATCATGTGCAAGTCAAAATGGCTTGCTGCGATGTTGCTGTTATAGATTTCTCAGGAAATGCAGAGTAAGGATTTTTTCCTTGCTCTTGACTTAAACAAAAAGGAAATAATAACTAGAGCAATTGTTTTGGAAATGAATTTAGAACTGCAAACAGATAGCTAGGGGAAAAATGGGATTGCTTCTATTTAAGTGATCAGCTAAATTATCCCTAGCAGCATCATTTCATCCACCGATGATCGGCCATTCATTGAACCGAACCCGATGAAATTCTCATCAGCCAAACAGAATCAGAGCAGCAAAATCCGATAAGTTTTTCCGAAATATGATGAGATTTGGAGCAATTTACGAGCAGAACAGTCCCATGCCGATGACTTTCATCAGGAAACTTGATCAGAAGGATATCATTTTCTGATGGAATGTAGCTCGGCTTATTTTCATTGGGAAAGTTGATCGGAAGAATATCGCTTTCCGATGAAAAGTAGCTCATCGAAAACTGTGCTCGGATACTGATCGGAACGATGTCATCGTTCGTTACAGGATCAGTTTACGAGGAGTTTGATGATCGGCTGAGCAAAATCCGATGAGTTGATGCTGCTTGAGTCGCCATCTGACCTCTTTGGCGCAACGTTTTGACCTTATTTTGGCAGAAAATTGTCTGGATTTTTTTTTTTTTTAATGCTTACAAGGGTGGTGTTTTGGTTATATTCAGGAATTAATGTATTTTTTCGTCTGTTAATATCGGAAGTCCGGTATTGTCTGTTTTGTTGTCTCCCTACCGAATTTTTTCCTCCGAATTTTAGGCGAATAGTAATTATTAATGACATTCATCATATAAACCTGATGAAATGTAACTCTAAAATTATTTGACTTTAATAAATTATTAACTTACCGTTTTTTCTTCTGATGCTTTCATTTTGAAAAATGATCTCTGCCTCCGATATGAAAATCGAATTTTACTTATTTTCAAGCTAATTACTCTTTATTAGGAGGCAAATAAATGAAAATTTGCTTTATTTTTTGTTCAGGTCACTATTTTAATTTTTTTAAAGCAAAATTAACTGCTCTTTTGTGAGTCTAAATGCTGAATGGATTGTTTCATTTTATTTTTGCATTAATTGTGTTAACAAACATTAATAGTGTGTTTATCATAGACCTTCAAAATGCAATTGTAAAAAAAGATTTATCAAAATGAATTCGTTTATATTCCATTCTTATGTTTTTGATGCCATCACTTTGAAAACTGCAATCTCTTTGCATCCACTACAGGAATCGAATTTTTCACATTTTTGATGTTTAATACGCTTTTTAAAGAGGAAAATAAATGAAATGTATTTTTATTTTTTATTAAATTCAAAAAAAATTTTTTTTTCTTTTTTGCTTTTTTCTTTTTCCAAAATTGTTTGATTTTTACAAAATTATTTGATTTTTCACAAAATTATTTAGTTCTTCACAAAAAACGGACCCTGTGAAAAATCCTGGACAGACCCCTGATTTACGTCAAATTCAAGGTAAAATTAAAAGTCAAAAATACTGAAGAAGATAAATATATGTTAAAAATTAAAGTAACTATTTTTTGTGATTTTCATATTGGTTGTGACCAAAAAACATCCTTACAAACAAATAAAATGTATCAAACACCATGAATGTTGAGTTATTAGACAAAATCTGCTGTGTAAAGTTTTTTTTCACTGCGAGAGGGGGGGGGGGGTATGAACGACCATTAAAGTGACACAAATTTTTAAAAAATAAAGGTTGGATCTCCAATTATCTTGCTTTGTAATTTGAACCCGCCCTGGCTGTGCAACGGTACGCGATTAGTCATTCAAAAATTAATGAAAAACGTGATCGAAGCCAGGATTTTAAATGGCAAGTTCAAAGGTGAAAATATACTCATACCACGGATTCCTATCATCAGACTTAGATAAAATGTAAAACTATTTGCAAACTTAAATAATTTCTTAAAAATTTTCTGCAAAAAAAAGGGGGCTTCTGAATCCTAAAGTGCTACCAACAACAAAAATATCAAGTTGTATGAAGTGCAGGTTCTACCATGAGGTTGGTTGTCAATCCGTCATGATTAATGAATGTGTCAGTTTCGTATGTAATAAGCTACTGCTAATGAACAAAATCAAGACATATTTCAGATAGAAAACTTCCTAAATTTATAACTTTTTTAACAAAATGCAAGAATTTTCTGCAAACTTCAAAAGTTTTCTGCGAACGGCGTTCGCGAGTTCGTCTATATTATCTGGGTTTGCCTATCATACGTACAGATGTGCCAATTCAATTCAAACGTATTCAGTTTCCGATTAGATTGGCATTTGCAATGACTATCAACAAATCCTAAGGTCAAACGATGTCTGTTTATGGCTTAGATTTGAGAACACCATGTTTTTCACACGGACAATTATACATACGTGCAGGGCCGGATTTACACATCTTTCGCCCATGGGCCCGAAAATTATCGACGCCCCCCCCTTTAAAAAAAACAACAACTTTGTTTTAGTGTAAAATGTTATGATTTTGCACAAGATGAATATAACACAAAATAAAAAATAACTGAGACCCCCAATTTTATATTACGCAAACACTTTTTTCCAAATTTCAAAATTATAGTCGTAATGTGAAGTTATTGAACCATGGTAGTTGGCAGTAAATTTAATTTATTGTAACATTTTTTTTTAATTGTTAAACTTCTGCTAATTGTTGGAGATAGAATCACTTTCTTTATCCAATTAAACATAGCTGTTGTTGGTATGGAAACTCATTTGTTTTAAGAAACGAGCATAATACTGTAGTAAAAATAACATGCTGAAAGGCAACGGCAAGTAAAAAATTTTTCATGAAAAAAAATAATATTTTATTTGCTCAAAATATTACGTACTTTGTTAGAGAAAGGTAGGACCAGATTATCGAAATAAAATAGGGAAGTAATATAAATGACAAGTTGTGGGCATACTCAAGGGTTCTATTATTATTATTTTAATGGGGATACAAGATACAAATGTAAAATGTTAGTTCATAAAAAAACGAACTCGAACTGGGATAGAACTCAAAAATTCCAGTTTTGTAGCTATTTTATCTTCATCAATTTTAAATCATTATTTAGACTTTAATATGTTTGGAAATAAATTGTATACCAAGCAATTCCTCGCCAACTGAAAGACCAAATCCTAGAATACGGAGCAGGGAGTGAAACCCCTTTTGCCGCGAGGGAATGCTTTTCTTGTTTTCGACTTGAACACAGTCGCCTGGTCTTGATAAGGAAAAAAGAGGAAAATAGAGCTTCTGCTGAAAAGTTAGGCTGGGTGAAAATGTCCAATGCACTTTTGAGACATTAAAAAAAAGAAGAAAAAAGAAAAGCGCCGCCTCTGAATTACATGAAGAATTTTTTTTTAAAGATAGAATTGGAAATAATTATGAAATTATTTTGCTATTTGCGGAAATATTCGATTGATACAATCTGCCGCCCTGGGCCCGGGCCCATGTCTAAATCCGGGCCTGCATACGTGGCATGCTCTCCAGTGGGTAAACCATCCAGTTTGTTTGTGTTAGCTAAAGATGGACTAACAAAAAATATTGTTCACGCTATAGCATTAACAGATTGATATCTGTCGTAATTGTTTAATTAATGATATATAATTTTAAGGAATAAATTATAATAACTTAAAAATAATGTTTGCCTTTTGTTATTTTTATATTCCCTAATCGTTCACAGCGCTCCATGCTTATTTCACGCATATACCACATTCTTACATACATACAACATACACATTCTACCATACATACATACATACTTACAATAAGTAAGCTATTTTTTGTCTACACTAGAAATTACTAAGAAATTATTTATATGGCAAAACAACGTTTGCCGGGTCAACTAGTACTTGTTTGTATAAAATTAAAGTAATTAATTCTTTTGGTGCGTGGCAAAATGTGTAACATTTTTAGAGACAAAATTAATGGCAAATATGTTTGAGTATGTGTCACAGGTAACAAACATTACCTTCAGTAGTGCTATTTATAGTGGCGTACTGAGTACTTGGTCTACTCGACCAATTTACTAAGTACTCAGTACTCGGCCAATGTCAAGTAGTTGTAAAAATTGAAAGTTTTTCGATAAGAAAAAAATTTGAGAAATTTATAATTGCTTTATTCACATAATACAACTGTGTGTCATATGTATGAGTTAAAAAAGGAAAAACAAATCCCCCACAAAATCAATTCATGGTAAAAGTTAGCTATTGCTATGTCCTTTCTTTGCTGCAAAACCATGACTGAGCATTTGTGTGTAACTGTCTTTTTCATATCACACATTAGTAGTATCACATTCAAGTCCTCGGTACAGTGGATAACAATACATAGGGAGCAAAATTAAGTCATTTTTATAATCGTAAGAAAAAGGTTGCAACTATTTTGGGTCAAGCAATACTTAAGAAAAAAATGCAATGAAAATATTTCGATAATCAAATAAATCATTGTATTTTAAAACTGCGAGGTGTAACAATTGTCATACGGAGTACTCGGTGACTCGGCAGAGTGTTTGGTACTCGGTCAAAGTGCTACTCAGTACGCCTCTAGATATTTACCTTTCAAAACTGTCCAGATTTTAGATAGAACAAAAGTTTCGGGGCACCGCAGGCGCGCACCCAGGAGGGGGCTTTGGGGGCTTAAGCTCCCCCTATGAAAAAACTGGACTGAAGGTCTTAGGCATCAACTACATTTTAAATTTTTCCACGGTGTCAGAAAAGATTCAAGTCATTAATAACTCAATGTATACTACGCTTTGAATCCAATGGAAATAACAAATACGCACACCTATAACATATACATTGTCTTTCTTAAAGTCTAGGGGAAAGTGGGTAAATTCTCACTTATAAAAGACCGCTCCATGCTTCCCCTCATCTACAATTTCCAAGAAACCAAAGCATTGTTTTCAATTAAATCATTCATTGTACATGTACAGACGCATGAGGCACGACAATGGGGCCTCAGCAAAGTATGGAACTTCAAAACACAGAGCGTCTCATCATCAAAACCAAAACAATTTTAATTTCGAGGATTTGTCATGGAAAATCATGATGTTTCGCGGTGGCGAATTATAGGTTTAAAGAATTCGGTCATAATGAAATTTTTAAAGCTCTTTTCTGTCAAAAACAGAATTCTATAAAACATTTTTTGAATCTATTTCACAAAAGCCCCAATGGCCCGGGGAGGGGGAGAAGGGGCAATTGCGACATGATTAGCCCGCCACTGATTTTCTGAGAAACTTGCTCGAGAAACAAGAAAACAGATAAAAAGTTAAAACAGATTATAAAGAATATAAAATGGTATTAAAATAAAAGGAGAGATAGGAAAAAAAAAACCCCAGAAAAAAGTGACCGAAGAATATCTTTGCAAAATAAACAAATTAATAAAAAAAAAAAAAAAAAAAACGAACACTCAAGCCACAAACTTCTATACTTCTACCAATGAAGGCACTGGAAGGAAATTAAAAATTTCAGTACAGAAAACCAAAATAGTTAACTGAAAAATCTTTTCTTATTTTCTCCATTTTGATTTGGAATAAAAATATTTAAAAAAGTAGCTAAGAAAATGGGAGGAAGGCGGTATCCGAACCTAATTCCTCCTCGCGTTAAAGTTCGGCGTGTTTGACCTACAGTTTTGTTTTTAAAACTTTAATTTCAAAAAATTAAAAAAATGCCCCCCTCCTCCCACCAAATAATAATGATAAAAGGTCTTAAATTTCGTTTTTGGAACTTTAATTACGAAACACTGCTGGTGAAGAGTACATAAATCCTATCGCTAAGGCTACAGATAAATGGACTATAACCACATTTTTAAGACTTCAAATTTTGAAAACTTTTCTGAGGAAGGCCTCTCCGAACTCTTTACATCGACAACAATGGAACTGCATTTCTCTAAGCTCAATTTCAGGGAAAATATCCTGTGGAGAGTTCCACATTCCATCAATTCCCATAACGTCATCAAAGATGGTCTACAACGGCATTTTTAAAACTTCAATTTAAAAAAATGTTCGAGGAAAGATCTCGAAAATCGTTTAAAATTGAGTTTTGAGATCTTTAATTTCGACAAAAAACATTCAGAGGAGAAAACCGAACCCTATGACTTTCTCTAACATCATCAAATCTGTACCTCAGAACCAGACTAACGTAAGTCCATTTTCGTCATTTTTCGGTAGAGGGGAAAAACGATTGTCGAATACACCGTTTTTCCCCTCTACTGAAAAATGACGAAAATGGACTTGACGTTCTGGTTCTGAGGTACAGAAATATGCTATTGCGTTGTTTAGCCATCAATTTTGAAAATTTTCGGGTTGAGAGGGGTCGAACCCCATTCTTCCTAAGATTCACTGAGATAGTTATACGTTTCGTTTTTGGAATTTCAGCATCAAAAAATTGTTAGTGAAAAGTTCCAAACCCCCCATTCATTCTCCTATCATATTCTAAGAGGGCCTACTATTTTGGACATCAATTTCGAAAATTTACAATGGGAGAGCCCCTGACTCGTGCTCTTCCTAAGATTAACCAATGTCATCTTAAACTGCGCTTTTCGAAGCTTAATATAGAAACATTCCTAAACCTCACCCCCCAAACAATTGCAAAAATGGCGTGCAATAATAACGTTTTCATGACCTCAAATTCTGAAAAAACATTAGATGGGGGCCGACAAGTCTCAAATCTCCCTAACATGACCATAAGTTGTCTAACTGTTGTGTTTTTGAAATCACTTTTCAGAAATTTTTCCGGGGAGAACCCATGAACCCCCTATCAGTATGTTTGAATATTCCACTTTATGTCTTTGTTCATAATAGTAATGGTCTTGATTCGTATCATAACGCTATTCTCGCGAGTGCATTAATCAGGGGCGGCCCTAGCAGTTTTGCCGCCTCGGGCAAAAATGCAAAATGCCGCCCTTTTCCACGATTAAAGTTTGAAAAGTAATAAATAGCTAAAAACCGTACAACCCAATAAATAGAGTTTGGGAATTAAAAACAGAGTGACAAAATACAATCTTGTATTCAGGCCGGATTTTGACCGAATGTCGCCCTTAGCTATTTTAGATATTGGGCCCCTTTTGTAGTTCGGAAAACTTTGTTGTAGACAAAACAGGCATTTTTTGGCACCTACGTCTTTTTTTTTGTCGCTGATACAGAACCTCATGTATTTTATTATATTCTTTACCTCTCGTTTTTTTACACTTCGTGCTATCTTTATTCTTTTCTTTTTTTTATTCACCCTTGAAGGGGGGTGTGGGGGGATGGGTGTGACTAAAGTGAAGCAGTGACTATTTTTAATGGAGTAGATAATATCCGCAATTTCAGGGGGTTCGGGGTTTCTCCCCCGAGGAAATTTTTGAAAAATAGATTTAAAATGCTGCATTTTGGGGGTAATTAAGACTACAAAAATAACAGGAGAAAAATGGCAAACAATACCTTTTAAAAGTTATAACTTTTTTTTACAAATTAAAATCAATCAAAGTAAACATTGCTTGTGCTTGTGGTTTTTTTAAATCGGTGATTCGTTTATTTTAATAGGCTATGTTGAAACAACCAAAAATGTTGCATTGAGGGGGGGGGGGGTACATTTAAATAACACGCATAAACATTGCTACATTCATACCTTTCTGAATTCCGAAGTACAAAAAGAATTATGTTCGTTGTAAAATTCGACGTATGAAAGAATTTATGAAAATTCGTTCATACTTTTCTTTTCTTGAAGAAAACTTTATTTTAACCCAAATATAACTTTTTTTTGTCCCAATCATATTCGAGTCCAAATGCCGCCCCGGACAGGGGTCCGGAATGTCCGGCGCTAGGGCCACCCCTGGCATTAATCACCTCAATTTGGAAGAACCTCATAGCAGGGCCTGATTAAGGTGTCACGGGGCCCTAGGCCAAATACTTTTTTGGGGCCCCCTGTACTGAGGCTTTGCAATTTTAGGCATGAGATAAAAAAAATTTAGGCATTGACTACAGCAATTTTAGCCATTTGGGGGCCCTAGGCCGCGGCCTAGTTGGCCTATTCAGTAATCAGGCCCTGCCTCATAGTATTTACCATTTACGTTCTTACATAAACACAATTTGATGAATAAGTAAAAAATTCATATAAAATTTAACAGAAGCAAGAGAGCTTCCAATAAAAAAAGCAAAGCTCTACACTATTATTCCGGAAAAAATAAATAAAAAGAAAGAGGGGAGGGGGGGGGTAATCTATTAAAGTTTAGTATTTTCGCGATTTTAAAATTTTAATCCAATGGCCTCTGGATACAAAAGGGGTAGGGGTGCTAGATGTCAGAAATTAGCCCCCCCTTAAGTTAAATCCTGGGTGCGCCCCTGACCATAAACATGATAAATATTCTAGCAGGGCCGTCCAAAGAGAGGGCGATCATCCCTATGCGCTACTATACAGCTGTTAGCATGAGTTTGGCAGCCTTAACAGAAGCCCAATGTTTCTTAGAATGGCCATACATTCTAGAACTGTTCTTGTTTTGTTTAATGTTCAGTCCAAAAAACACGAAGAGATAAGGCAAGCAATTAAAAAAAAATGTGCCTATAATAAAACTTATAACTAGACCAAATAAAATTAGAATAGGAGAACATTATTTACACTAGGGGGTAAATATTGAGATTACATTTGTTTTTCCTGTAGAAATTAAATATGACAGATAAATATCAATAATATACATGATAGTCATAAATTTGAAATCAGATTTAAGTCTTTTGAATGAAAATCTTACCGATGCAAGATATTCAAAAGAAATAGAAAAAACAAAGCCCCATTTACCCCAGAAAAATAATAATCAAGCTATACAATATTATCTACATCTTTTTTCCTGAAAAATAGTCAGTTTACTGAATTACAATTACACAGATCAATATATGCTTGAAAAGTGTCTTAAAATTGAGAAGCCATGTATTTTGTTTTTTATAAATACAGATTAACATAAGAGTTATGCGAAATGTGGACAAAACGAAAAAGAAACCGCTCAGAATTATTTGGTCTTTTTAAAAGAAACTTAATGCGAAAACCTAAGCGGTAATAAGGAAGACTATAATTATTGTTATATTCCCATTTCCGAAGAGTAATGCAATGTAAACAAAAAAACATAGTAACAAACAAGCAAGCAGACATAAACACAAGAAATAGTTATTCAATTGTTTAGAATCTCAAGCTTCTAATACTCTTTAAACTGAAGCAAATTTGATATAGGACTGTTTAAATTTAACTCACCTTCTTTAATTAATAATATCGAGGTAAAAACTAATAACAACGTCCTTTTAAAGAATTTGTGCCACATAAAAGCGCCATTGGCATCCGCCATTTTAGATACCTCTCTCAAGAGGTCAAGTAACTAGACAACATTAGAAAAAAATATATACATTTTTTTTATTTCATAACCATTTTTCTCAAACTACTTTTGCGCATACAATTCTACTAGTTAAATTTAATAATTTTGTGAGGTCCTAATAAACAAGAAAATTTCATTATAATACTCCACTTCGAGAAACAAGTATCACATAAATTGAGCCCAGTAAGAAATGGAGGAGAGCCTTGGTCCTCAAGTGTTTAGAAAATATCTGAAACGGGATATTTCAAAATTAATAAAACAAAATACTAATACTGTTTTGCAACCAGAAATTTTACCGAACTATGTAATTTGTTTTCGAATTAAATTAATATCAGTTGCAGTAAGGTGATCAAATGTCCCCATTTTGTGTGGGGGCAGATCACTTCGTGCCCGTATGTTAGAATAGCTTTTCGGGATTAGGTTTTAGGAAATCGATCCCATTCGTTCCAGCATTTTAAACCTTTTCAAAAATTTTTAGTTGAAAAAAGATTTTTTATTAAGTACGTCTTCTAAGGTGGAGGCCGTGGGTTCGATTCCCACTTTGCTTTGGATGTTCACCTGATACGCAGTTTTCTGTGCGAAGCTGATTAACTTCTAAACAAACCCATTCCTTCTCCAAACACCCAAAAATAGTTAAAAGCACATTTTTAGACTTTCAGCGTTGAAAAATTCTCGGAGAAAGCTCTCATCGCCCTTCCCCTAAGCATTCCTATCCCCATACATAGCTAAATATAGGCATAATTTGGCTTTCAATTTCGAAATTTTTTGGAAAGAGCACCCAACTCCTTCTCCACTTCAGCATAGCCTAACTTTTGTGTTTCAAAATTTTCAATATGAAAACATTTTGGAATAGACCCTGCCCTCAAGGGCGGCAAATAAGAGGGGTAAGAGGGGGCGGTTGCACTCCCAAAAATCTTCCACAGAATGATAAAAAACAGGTACATTTAATTTGTGTATGTGCATCACAAATCAATGATCACGTTTGTTAATTTTCAACAAAAGTTGATGAAACTCGAAATTTTTTCCTCTAGATAATTTCAAAAAGAAATGAATCGAAAATACTGTCGTCCCCGCTTAATCGGGTAACGGATAAAGGAGTATCCCGCTTATACGAATAAAGTATTTAGGAACCGATGTCATAGACGTAATGTTAAAAATCCCCGCTTAATCGAATAATATTTCTTGGAAACGACAGTATTCGTTTAAGCGGGGCCGACAGTATGTGTTTTCTAACTCTAATATAAGCTCAAGAACACGAAAGGATTTTCATCTTTGCTGTCTAGGAAATAGCACAAGATACTGAATGTTGATGAAAAACAAAATTTTCTCTTGTTCTTGGTTCCAAGCATTGTAGATTTATTAAAAAATAATTAAATGTTTGGACAAAAAAATTTAAATTATTTTAATAACTAATTTCTCTTAATATTAAATCCATCTTTCTGCCTACCAATATGTATTTTATTCCATACTGAGGTACTTATTCATCTTTAAAAATCTCGCCCCCTCAAATTAAATGTTGAAATGTCGCCGCAGCCTGCGCTTTGAGCATTCTCCCTCTCTCATAATAGTCTCCAACTTTCCCCATATCCTTATTAAAGATCCCCGAATAAGATAGGTGAAAATTGCGTTTTTTTTAAATTTCCGCGGCGGAACTGTTATTTCTTAGCGCAGTTCCCAAAGGTTTTTCAAAAGTCGGTAATGGGCAAAAGTTGCAAAGTAATGCCACTCTAAAAATTTGAATAAGGTTTTCGCCGCAAACAGTTTAAAACAATCATTGCTGATAGGTTATTAGATTGCCTTTTGACAAATTTTGTTTCCAAAGTGAATTAATAGACTTTAGGTTTGTGAGTTTAATGTACTTGAATGTAACATACTTGAAATATTTAGAGCAGATTAGTGATAAATGTTAGCTCTCTTCATTCGTTTTACAATAATATGACAATTAATGTTAATACCGACTTTTATTATTCTTTACTATTTTTTAAAATTATGATAGGAACTTTATTTTTATTTATAACAAATATACCGTATCTATCTACTTGATACGGTAACATGAAGAAAAAATCAAAAATAAATTTAAAAAAAAAAATTATTAAAAGAAAAAAAAATTACTCCAAATAAATTTTAATCTGGGAAACTTTTTTTTTTAAATCTAAAAGTTATTTCGGTTAACTTGGCTCGAACTTAAAAGAAAAATTGGAAATAAATTTTTTTATACCTTCTTGATTAAAGCAGCACTTAAAAGTTGTAGTTGCTCTTAATATCGTTTTATTTATGTTAATGTTTAAGATTTGCGTTATAATTATGTTTAAGATTGGAGATAAGAAAAATACATGCGGTGTATTAAGAGTTCCTCGCACAAAATTGCATCCCACCTGTTTCTTCCTCTCTCAAAATTTTAATTTCAATTTTAAAAGCTGCTTTCGAATTGATATAAATATAAATTTATTAAGAGCAACTGAAAATTTTGAGTGTTGTTGTTATCAAAAAGTCATATAATTATTTCAATTCATACTTTTTAGTGCGAATCAACTTAATAGAAAGAGCCTTCATTATTATTGTTATTATTATTATTATTATTATTATTATTATTATTATTATTATTATTATTATTATTATTATTATTATTATTATTATTATTATTATTATTACTATTATTATTATTATTATTATTATTATGATAATTGTTATTATTGTTTTTGTATTTTATTCAAACTTTCTTCCAAAATATGTGCTGATAAAATGACTTTCAATGTGAGAAATATTTAGTTCTCCTTGTTAAAATAATCAGGAATCTATCACGTATAATTTTCATAAAAACCAAACCGCAGAGTAAAACAGAAAAAAAAAAAATAATAATAATTTGTAAAAATGTATTTAATTTACTGACATAGTCCTGCACATAGTCGGCATTTGAGTAAAACGGACACTTTGTTTAAATAACGGTGAGAAAAAAATTCAAAAGCAAAAAAGCCTTCACCCAATTTACATTTTTTTTTTACAAAACTAGTTTTACTGCTTGCCCCTTTTTTGGCGAAGATTTAAAGAAAAAAGCGGAATTTCCTTATCTTGTTAAATGATTTTTGGAGAGGAATAAGAAGAATGACTCTTGGGAGCAACAAAGAATTCTTTTCACTTTCTTGACCTTGACGCTAGCTGTCACGGGTTGTTTGTCCGACACAGGCAGGGATAAATAATTATGTCGCATTATTTTTACATATTTCACTTTTGAAATTCAGCCGGAGAATTTGGAGAAATATCTTACAGCAATAAAAACCTGTCGGAAAGTTATCATTTTCACTTTTTTACAAAGCCTGCCGTCAAAGTGAAGGTTAAAATCTGCATTCCGATTTGGCTCTGTTAAGAGAAATGCATAACTGTAGGTTAGGGTGGTTCAAAAAAAAATTTTTTTTTTCTACAGACCAAGGCGCACCCTACTTTTTTTACATTTATGTATAAGATCACCCTCCTAAAATTTCAGCTCTCTACTCTTAATGGAAGTTGATGCTCAAACACACTTCATTTTTACGCTTTTTCGTAATTTTCTCAAATTTTGAGTTTTTTAGACTAAAAAGACCATTTTCTTGGAAGAGATTTTTTTTCAATTTTTCTCATTTTCCAACGCTTAAATATTAGTTCAAACAATGGGAAACTTTCTTAATCGTTTGAATCCATATAAACTGCGATGCAAAAGTTTAGACAAATGGCAAATATATGAATAAAAAGAAAACTAATCAACGAAATGCTTTCAAATTTCTACTGCAGGTACACAAGATGGTTCTAAATACGTGTCTGGAGTTCTTAAAAATATAACTGGAACCAAATTTTGGACATTGCAAAAGATATTTTTTTCCATTGTTGCAAAAGTTTAGACAATAGTCAGATTTTATGCAAATATCCCTTGAAATGTGATTGGTGGAGGAAAAGCGGGACTTTATTATTCGAATATAAAGTGCAGAGATTGCTGAATAAATAATCAAAATCTCAAAAGCTCGGTAGTTCTCGTGTACAGAAGACGAGAAAGTTTGGAAGCCGAAATTTGAAAATGAACCTACTTTATTAATTTTTTGTCTTTTAAATCGGCTCTAGTATGGTAGTACATTGTTTTTTACTTTGTGGAGAGCAAATTCAGACATGCGTATCGTTCAAAAAGTCCAAGAAAATTATATTTCTTAAGGATGAAGGAATTGAAAAAAGGGCTCGAACTGACGATTTGCCCCTTAATCCTACAAAACTTCAACTTGGGTCAAAAACAGCACGTGACAGCATAAGTAGATGAACAACTGAATCGGAATGCATAAAAAAACAAAACAAAGAATTGTGCCTGAGCCTTTCCAGACAGAGTGTCCCAAATAAGCTAGATTTTAATGTGAAAAGCAGCATATGTATCATCGTGACTAAAAAATGAATGGTACTTTCTTTGATAAAAAATAT
This sequence comes from Uloborus plumipes, assembly GCA_038373865.1. NCBI lineage: Eukaryota > Metazoa > Arthropoda > Arachnida > Araneae > Uloboridae > Uloborus > Uloborus plumipes. The sequence goes on along the minus strand of JAXGGA010001755.1, from coordinate 74,200 downwards.
TAAAATTCAGATGGCCTAGATGGATTATAATTCTTTTCGCGGGGCTTGAGAAATATCCAATGATCATATACTATGCTGCTTTTACCATTAAAATCTGGGTTATTTGGGATACTCTGCCCGAAAAGGCTCAAGCACAATTGTTTGTTTTTTTTTTTTTATGTATTCTGAATCAGTTGTTCATCTATTTATGCTGTCACGTGCTATTTTTGACCCAAGTTGAAGTTTTGTAGGATTAAGGGGCAACTCGTCAGTTCGAGCCGTTTTTTTAATTCCTTCATCCTTAAGAAATGTAATTTTTCTTGGCCTTTTTGATCGATACGCACGTCTGAATTTGCTCTCCACAAAGTAAGAAACAATGTACTACCATACTAGAGCCGATTTAAAAGACAAAAAATTAATAAAGTAGGTTCATTTTCAAATTTCGGCTTCCAAACTTTCTCATCTTCTTTACACGAGAATTACAGAGCTTTTGAGATTTTGATTATTTATTCAGCAATATCTACACTTTATATTCGAATAATAAAGTCCCGCCTTTCCTCCACCAATCACATTTCAAGGGATATTTGCATAAAATCTGACTGTTGTCTAAACTTTTGCAACAATGAAAAAAAAAAAAAAATGTCTTTTGCAATATCCAAAATTTGGTTCCAGTTAGTTTTAAGAACTCCAGACACGTATTTAGAACCATATTGTGTACCTGCAGTAGAAATTTGAAAGCATTTCGTTGAATAGTTTTCTTTTTATTCATATATTTGCATTTTGTCTAAACTTTTGCATCGCAGTGTAGCAACACCTTTGATGCAATCGATTATTTAGTAGATCGCAGCATACACTGTAGATTGCAGTACTACTTGTCTACATGTTGTGCTATGATTTTCAAAACTTACACTTGCTAAAATAGAGTTGTGAAAGAGCTGTGCAAAATGTTTTTATGTTTTTAAAGTAGTGGGATGCAGAGAAAAATTTTTTAAGATTTAAAGTTTTAAACTAATAGTGCTAAGAGTACCACAAGAAGAATGAATAAAATTATAAAAACTAATTGCAAAAAATAAACTATTGTAGCTAGTCTGGCATAGAACTAATCTGAAATTTAGGCAAAGATATTTACTTCATTCTTACTTTGGTCATCATATTCCCCACAAGTTCTATTATTTTTAATAACTTTAAAGTGAAAAAATGTTTGGCAAAGAATTAAACAAACAAACAAATAAAAAAAGAATGTTGCACATATAACTTAAAAAAATACTTTAACAAGTTTGAAACTTCAACTGTAAGCTTTTTATAAATCTATGATCACTCTTGCTGATTATAAAGAGATAATGGAGGTATTAATAGTCAATTAGGGAGCCTTACTGAGAAAATCCAGTCTCTTATATGCCTCAAAATATTTGTGTTCCTACATAAGAAAGAGATTTTTCATTTAATCATGAGCGAAAAAACGTAGGTACAACACTTTTTACAATTTCAGCGTCTTTTTGTACAGTAAAACAAATAGATTGAACATTAATAGATGCTCCATTTGCTATTAAAACTTCTGGGAATATCTGAACTTGGAAAAAAATTTATAAGATATGAACGACCTGGAAATTGAAACAACAACTAGGACAGTTTTGTTAAAGTACTTGTGGCACCTTTCTGGTGAATTAATTAGTTTGATTTAGTTTTTCGCACCAAATTCTAGTTGAAATAAAAGCAAGTTATTACAAGAATAAGGATGTAAAATATAACAAGTGTAGTACAGAACAATTGGATTTTTTTCAAACATGAATATTAGATATAATTTTCTAACATTCTTCGTCCTACGCCCCAACGAATGCAAATATAATATCAATCACATAATTAAAAGAAAAAAATTAAAATGAATAAATAATGGTGAATAACGTTGCTGAGGGAAATGTTCAAATAATTCAAGAATTTACCAGAATTTTTTTCAATAATGAGGGCAATAAGCAGTTTCTTTTACCTGCTGTTGAAGCAAATTGAGCTGAGACAATAAAATATTCAATACTAAAAGTCTTTCTCTCAAAAAAATCTATATATAAATATACATAGAAAGTTGAATTGCATAGCAAGAAGTTTAAGTATTTTGGCTTTAATTAAAAACTTCTAGCAAATTTTAGTATAACAACACTGCTCGGCACAAAATGAACTTTAAATGTATCTGACAGCACTATTCTTGCTGATTCTTATGTAAAATGCCCCCCTGAATCTCCGTTCTGATCTCCGTTCCCCCGTTCACGGTGATCGCTCGAACATAACTGGAATGAATATAAATAATACCGAAAGGTTCTTTGCTGAAGGAAAACTGCGGTGCGACTCATATGTAATATGTGATGTTTACAAGGTTTAAAAACAAATTTTACAGCTTGAAAAAGTTTTCGGACTTGGGAGTCATAGAAGGCAGTCCGATATTATTGTGTTGCACCAAATAATAAGTTTAAAATTTTGAAGTTGGAGAAAATGTGTTGTTGATGATTTGTTAAATATTTTACGGAGGGGAGGGGAAAATACCCCCCTGAGTCTCCTAACTTTGGAAAAGTGCTTATGATTTTGAACTTTTCACCTCTCTAGCCCTATAGAAGAATGTTAATGGTAAATATAATGCTTTCTTCCCCTCCAAATAATATCTATGAAATTGTCGAAATCTGATGAAAATAGGAGGGGAGGGGGGAGCTATTTTTAAAAAGTGGGAGACAAAGGGGGGAAAAAGGTGGCATATTAGGATTCAGGGGATCATTAAACATAAGAATTAGCAAGAATGATAGCAAAACACCCGGAATTTTTTTTTTTTTTTGCTGCTCAATCGAAAAATGCTTGAAATTGACAAAAACTGGAGAACTATTCGAGCTTTGAGCACCGTCTTTTTATTTAAGTAGGAGGTTGAAATTTTGGCAGTATATTAGGGTGGATAAAGGTAAAAAAATGAGCCACCGCCGTGACCTCTAGGATAATTTTTTTTTTTTTACCATAGGTTTGTGAACCACCCTACTGTAGGTATTATATTTTATGTACCACATACTCAAATTTGGCTTTTGAGAAATAGTGCAATTGGATGGTAGGGAGGATGCATTATGTTGTTTGTCAGAAAGTAGTTTATTATAATTTGTTTAGTTTATATCAGGGGAATTCAATGGTGCTCCCCTCCCCCTTCGAGAGCAAAGGCCTAACCACTGCGAGATCAAAACGCAGAAGTTCATTTTTGTTGCACGTTCTTTCTAGCTCAACATATTCCATCCCATATTGATCATTTCAGTTGCTTTTAGTCATGATGTTGGATCAGAAATTTCGTGATAACTTTCGTTTTATTTCATCAAATGAATTTTTCTTTTTTGAAGATTCAATATTAATTTACTACGTTTTGTTTAAAGTAGGTCTTTAATATCTCTTTTGATTCTTTGTTATTTACAAATAGGATGAATATCGGGTATTACCCATTTATGCCCAAGTTTTTTTTAACATTTTTTTTTTCAATTTTTATCTGCTTAAAACTCTTACTTGGAATGGTTTACATACATTTTAGGTTTGAAATAGTTCGCCGTTGCCATATTTATTAAGTTATTTAACGTCCTGTTTATAGGATATTTTGCAGATATGTCTGCAAAATAAGACCTTACTCGACTTTACTTTTGCAAAGTAACATTATGGAAGGCATCTGTGGTCAATTTTAAGTAAATCATTTCAAAATAGTTTAATTTTATGAAAAAGAAGTTCGCAAAAAAAAAAAAAAAAAAACTTACTTTCTGTGACTACCCATGCTGGATCGTTGCTTGACTGATTTGTCTGAGAATAGCTGTTAATAAATAAACTCTGATGTCCAAATAGTGGTTCTAACTGGTTTTCTCAAGAAGAAGGACTGTTTAACTTGTAAAAAACAGCTTTAGTAAAATGATATACCCATTACAGGTTTTTGTATGCAGTAACTAACAGGCGTCCCGTTTTTAGGCTACTGGGCATAAATGGGTTAAGAGGAGATAGTTGAGAAATATATTATTTCTTGAACTGTATGTTCACTCTAGTCTAAAATATTTCTTACTAGACTGATGTGCATATTTTTTAAAGTCATGCTTTTTACTAACTTGTCTTATATCTGTACCTCAGAACTAGAACGCTGTAAGTCCAAAAATGGCGATTTTCACTTTTTTTTTCTGCTGCATCGTATGTTGAATCTTATTTCGCATCAACCCATTAGAATGTTTTTCTAAAAATGAAATTCCTTCACAGTTGTTTAGCAGCGAAAAAAGAGCGCAAGTCCCATCCTTTGCATGCATCCGACAATCGTTTTCGCCCTCTACTGAAAAATGACGAAAATGGACTTACGCCAGTCTGGTTCTGAGGTGCAGATATGTCATATCCAGTCTGCGCCATTGATCCCTCTCCCCCTCTGGAACAAATACGACGAACATCGCGTGTAGAGAGAACATAAATGAGGAATACGCTATATTTCATGAACTGTCTTTTCACTACTATTCTTAGAACATTTGTCACTACATATCTATGGTTACTGATGGTTAGCAGCTCATTCACAGTCGTTGGGTCGACTAATTAGCAATATATCACACAAACGTTATTACTATTATTAATGCCATTTAGAGAATCAGGCCGTATTCGCGGAGCGAGTACGGTTTTAGGGCAGGGTGCCTTAGAAAGTTAGGCTGTCAAATGCGAAGGGGTTCGACAGGTGATTCGGTAGATGTCGACACCACTTCCACAGTTTATGCACAATTTTGAAGGGAAGAGTAAGTCTCAAGCATCTCTTCCCCCCACAATAACTGCTAGCAACTGGCCACAGGACTTTTGAACCCATGCACTTAATGCAAGGGCGGATCCAGAACTTGTTCAAGGGAGAGGCTGTTGACTTTTATTATTACTATGTATACTGGTTTCTAAATATTGATCACATAAGTTTTGGACTTTAATTTCGAAACATTTCCGAGGAAAGCCCAAATTTCCTTCCTTCAACATCATTATAACTCGTCTAAAATAAAGTTTTTTGAGCTTCAATGTTGAAAATTTGCTGATTGAGAATCTCTCAAGGGAAGGGCAATCAACCCCATCGCCCCTCCCTTGTATCCGCCCCTGACTTCATGAGCACGTATACTCCTAATGTACTAGATTACCATTTGCTGATGTCGGGCCCAAAACCCAGAACACTTCAATTCCTTGTTCAATTTCTTTCTATTTGGGTACGCGCGAAAATGCCATATGAATGCATGAAATAGCATGGTGGTCAATGCTCAAATTTATTATATAGTCAAAGAAAAAAACGACTTTTAATGTTTTTCTGCTGGTATTTTACCGTTTCACTCATGTATCTTGGACACGATAAACTTTGAAATTATCATTATTCAAAATATTTCTTGAACAACCGTCTAATTTTTACTTGATGACAACAGTATTCTTTCTATATTACTTTCCTTTTCGAATTCAGTATGCCTCCAAATGAGGGCACCGTAAAGCTTTCGTGATTTTTCATAATTTTCTGGTTATCTGTGCTTGCTTGAATTTTTTCAATGCAAACGTTTACACTGAACTGTAACACATAGCAAATGTGATTTGCTTTGTGAGACAAAACTTAATTATTTTCAAATACAATTCCAAAATTGTTACTTGTGGGTCACCTTTGGATTATAGTGTACGATAGGTGTTCTATATGTTGAAATCATTTTTAAGGTAAGAAATTTTTTTTTCGAAAAACAGTTTTTACTTCTTTCAGAGCACTACAATGTTCTGTTAAAAGTCAGTATTCAATGGCAAAATTATTACCGGAAAACAAATAAATTAATGAAAAAAAAAAGTAAAAAAGGAGAGTAAATAAATAAATTAAAAAGAAAACGAGGAGAAAAAAAAGAAGTTTCTTTTTTTTTTTGACGCTACGCTGCCATTTCTTCACTGGATCTGGAAGAGAAAGAAATGCTGCCAGAACTCTGTATATTGTAAAAAAAAATAATATAATACAGTGGAGTATAAAACCATACTTTTTAACATTAATTTACATATCTTTTTTTAGAGGTGGCCATTTCTTAGAAACATGCATATGGTCACCATACGGCCACCAAATTGTTAATGCAGTGCCCGCCGCTTATTAAAATCACATTTGTCAGGAGGACATTTGATTTCATAAAGCGGCTGATTTATAAACCGGTATACCTGCGCTTTAAGAAAAGTTTTAAAGATCACTTATCTAAAAAATTAATAAACTATTGTATTTTTATATAGTTTTAAAAGTTTCAAATTACAGTAAACTAAATAAGATTTACATTTTTATTTGCAGACTGGTCTCAAAATACTGGCGTCGGAAATCGTGTATACATTGAAGAGTGCAAACTTGGTATGCATTTCTTCATCTTCTGAGACTCTCTCAGTTCCTGGTGCTACATAACTTCGGAATTTATTATGTCTGTTGCAATTTTTAACATATTATAACTGTCGTTTTCAAATTTTAGCAAACGCTTTCCAAGAAACTGATTTTATAAAACGGCAGTGATGATTTTCTTAAAGGATGGTGTTATCATGTTTCGATATTTTAAGGATTCGGTTCCTGCTGATTTAATTTTAAAAAGCGGCTGATTTTATAATCCAGTGATTTTGTTAGTGGCGGTTGTTACTGTACATACATTAAAAAAAAAATTAAAATCAAATGTGGTTAAATAGAAAGAAAATATCTATCAGGAAACGTTAACTCAGAGTTCTACGCATAAAACCACATGTTGATTATTAACAGGTAGATTAGATAAAATATATTCTTGCCTAAAAATTAGTTATTTAAAAACCAACTTGGCATCGCTTGTAATGCTGTGGCTAAAATATGCACAGCCTTCTTAATGCTGCCAAGTTACCTTTGCCTTAACTATATAGCATGACCTCTCTAAATTATGCCAGATGTACTGTCGATTCATAAGTTACAATGCAGGACCACACCTTTTAGACAAGAAAAAAAAAAAGCTTTACTCCAATGACTGTATTATGGTTTGCGATAGACACACAAAATACAAGATGAAATATGTGTAATATTATAATTATTTGTTTTGAAACTTGGATTTAAACTAGCTGTCGTGGCCGTCACGAAACTTTCTTCTATATCTATCGTATGAATTCCGGTTACAAAATAAAATACTTACTCGCCCGAATAATTGAAAACAGCTCCAATTTCCCAATTATCGTAATAAACCTGCAAATGCAGAATCAATGAGCAAAATTGGAAATCATTACAAAAGCTTTGTTTAGATTAATTGCAAACATTTTATTTGTTAGTAAAAAGAAATTGGCAACAGTTAAAAATTTCAAATCATTGAAAGTTTTCAGATGTTTTGATAATTAAATAGCGTGAAAGCGATTTTTTAATGAAATAATTTTTCGCATTGTTGACTAAGCGCAAAAATCACCCCACCCTCCCCCTGGGGCGATTGGCGCCAAAATTTAATCGATGCTTGCTTCCATATTGGGTTAGTGTTATTCCAAATTTCATTCAAATCGCAGCAATATTTCCCGAGATACAGTAGGTGCAATGACAAAATAAGCACTTTTGATTGCTCCACCCCTCTTTGAGATATTGAAACACAAATTAAATCAGCTCCTGTACTCAATAGGGTCTACCTATGGACCAATTTTCGTTTGATTCCGAAGGTTACTTCCTGAGATATAGCAATCACCTCCGCGCAGAACACGTGCGATTGCTCCACCCCCCTTCAAGATATTGACACACAAATTAAATCAACACTTGTACTCAATAGGGTCTACCTATGGTCCAATTTTCGTTTGATTCCGCTGGTTACTTCCTGAGATATAGCAGTCACCCCCGCGCAGAGCACGTGCGATTGCTCCACCCCTCCTTCGAGATATTGACACACAAATTAAATCAACACTTGTACTCAATAGGGTCTACCTATGGACCAATTTTCGTTTTATTCCGCCGGTTACTTCCTGAGATATAGCAATTACCCACGCGCAGAACACGTGCGAGTGTTTCACCCCCCCCCCTTGGAGGAATTCGCTAAAAAAAGTCAGGTGCACCAGTTCACATTGTGGTACATGTGTGCAAAAATTTTTGTTCGATTTCATGCAGTAGTTTTTGCTCTAGCGCGGCCACAAAAACTGGTCACACACATACAGACTCACACACAGACAGACACACACACAGACATTTTCCAAAAATGGTCTAAATGGACTCAGCGCACCTTAAAACGTGCAAATTCGTCAAAGTTCGACATTCGAAAATTTTCACAAATCCAATACTTTCCTCTATATCTATAATAATAAAAACAAGTGTAATGTCTGTCTGCCTGTCTGTCCATTTGTCTGACCGAGCTCTCCAGCCAAATCTATCGCACGCAGGGACCTGGAATTTTTTACACGGAAGCACAAAGGAGCTGGCCACCAGACCTTGAAGCCCGATTTTCGATTTTTGAATTAGAAAATTTTTAAAAAATCTGTATATATAAAGATGACGGTGCTTGTTTGTTTGTTTGTTTGTTTGCAACCGCTGGCCAGAAGCCCCCACAGCACCCACAGACCTGAAACGTGACTCAAAAATTCGAACGTATCCCAGTAAAATGCACCTCGAAAGCCAAATTTTTAATTTCGAATTAGGGTGAGTTCTGGTAAGTGCGTACCCTTTTTTGCAAAGTTCATGTTCTCAGGGATGCTGCTCTGTTGAAAAATCTTGTACACTCACATTTTTTTTTTTAGTTTTCTTTCCAGATCCTTTACTAAGATTTTCAAGCATATAATATGTCAAATAAACCATAAGCATAGGTTTTGTGACCTGGTTTATGACACCTATGCTAAGGTACGCACTTTCCCTACCTAGCGGGGTAAGTGCGTCCACCTTAAATTATGTGAATATGAGCAGTAAAAAACTTCTGGCACATATTAAATATGTTAGGTAGTTGCCTTGGGATAATTCCTAATACTAGAGATCAGCACTTGTTTGCATGGATGAAACGCAATCAGTGATATTCCACGTGTCTTGCGAACAACTGTGATTTGAAGATTGAGAGAGTTGTGTCTGTGATTCTTCCTCTGTCCTTTTAATAAGACCAAGTGAGCAAATGTAAGTTGTTTTTATTTAGTAATAATCACTCATAGTCTACATAGTTTATTTTGGTTAAATACATTAATCAGTCTGTGTTTAAGCCAGGGTTCGCACTTACCCCGTCTTAAATGTAAGATGAGACATGTGCGTCCAATAGTTTTGTTGTAAGTGCGTACCCCTGTGGTTTTCTTTAATTCTATTTGTATGGTAGATCGTTAGGTGACCTGAGTGAACAATTCGTTTTTTTTTTTTTTGAATAAATACGGTTTTAAAATATTTTTCTTATTAGAATTAGCAGCAGTAAGAAAAAACAAAATAAAGAGCAAAAAAAGAGAATAATTGATCATGATTTGATGCTTGTACTTTTTTTTTCTTGTACATTCAAATAGTTTTTCACAAGGTGTTCTTTAATTTTCTTAAATATAATTTATTCATTACTCCACCTTCGTTTTTTGAATCAGTTGGTTCCTTATTTAGTGTTTCACTTAATTTCATTGCTTCATTTGTCATTCTGGTTTAAATTAAGTATAGCTCATGATCGCTATTTTCAACGAAAAATTTACTAACTGATGCCTAAAAGCCAATGTATTTCAGAGGTAATGAATAAAATTGAAATCTTATGCAGCATTCAATGTTAATATAAATACTTGATGGAAATGACGTCGGATTTATAATCGGTTTATAAAAGAGTTATAAGCAAAATTAAAGGTGAATTGCGAGAGTCGGATTTTCCACGTAATGGTACACACTTGCCTCATCATAATGGTACGCACTTGCTTCGCATAATAGTACGCATATGCCTCATGATAGTGGTACGCACTTGCCCCATCATAATGGTACGCACTTACCCCCACCTTACTTTAAAGAAAGGGAAAGTGCGTACCGTCATATAAACACATTTTAGTTAGAGTATTTGATCAAAATACCCCATGTATGTTATTAGTAGCTATTACTTAAAAGAAACAACTTGTATTTCTTGACTTCAATTGCTTGGTATGACTACAAGAGGAACTGAAACAAAACCTTCTCAATCTTTACTTTAGAGTTTTTTTGAAGACATTTAAGTTATCCCTGATTGTGTTTCGTCTATTGAATCCAGGCCTGAATTCTACCTATTGAAATTATCATTAGACAGTTATCTAACATAGTCGATGTGTTGCAGAAGCCATTTCAAGACAGTGTTCATATAATTCCCAGTGGACGCACTTACCCCGTGGACGCACTTACCAGAACTCAACCTAGTTATTTTTAAATTAATTAATTAGTATCATTTTTGGTGTATCCGTCATAATTGAGGGAGGAAAACCTTCCCCCACCCCAAAGTATTATGTATCACTGGAAAGGGTTTTTTTTTCTGAAAAAGAAAAGTTGTAGCACGTTTCTGTCTGTTAATTAGGACAGGAGATATTAATTAATCAAATTTAGTCGATTTTCAAGGCTTAACTCTATACGCAAGACTGAAACACTAGATCCATTTTCCATACAAGCAGCTCTTTCTTAAGTGGTTTAAATTTACGTATAGAGTGAAGCCTTGAAAATTTACTGAATTTGAGTATATCTCCTGTCTTTTTGATTTATTTGGCGAATTGTTTTGAACTTTAAAAGGATTTTTAGTGTAGTTTAAAAGGTTGTAGAGAAAACGGTAAGACTAGAATTTTTTATGCGACATTTTAAAAGAACTTAATGCATTTACAGCTTTTAAAATACTGTGAGATGTATAGCTGTGATGCCTAATAAGTGAATTTGCGGTGTAATATAAGAATATATTTTTAAAAAATTAAAGTTTTGTTGTGGCCAATAACTCTCACAATATTTTCAGAAAATTATAGTAATTAGCCCCCTATGATGAGAACGCTACTGATAGCTCTAAATATTTAGCAACAGAAAAATCAAATGAAGAGTTTAATGTATTAAATAAACTCATGTCTCTAAAAGACTTCCAAAATATTTTTGGAGGCGAAATGGACAAGATAAAAGCACCGAAATATCAGGAGGGAGTTTTAAATAATATATGACCGTTATACAAAATTTGGCGCTTTTTTTTTCCAGAATGATTTTTCTAAAAACTCTACCAATACTGAAATACTGACTGCAATTATAAGAACAAATGCAAATCTGACTAATGAAGATAATGTGACCGCAGCAACAATTGTGATAACTCCTCTGAAAACTCCTATAAATTGGTATATGTCATCTACTTCAAACAAAACAACTCATTGTAGCAAATTTATCGATGATTACCAACAAAATGCGCCAAAAAGTGGGAGAAAATATCTTAATAGGACAGACAAAAAAACCATTCATTTTAGTTTCTTAGAGCTATAGAACAACTATTAAAAACAATGAATAAGAAAAGCAGCAAAAAGAGTGAAAAATAAAGAAAAGAAAAGAAAACGGAATGGACAAGCAGCCGTACAGAAAAAAATGCTTTAAAGAAGACTAGAACAAATAAAGAGAAGTCAAAAAATAGAAAAGGGAAAGATGGAGAAAGATATTGAATGCTATAGTGCTATAATATATTTAATGAATGGAAAATATATCCAGTTAACCGTATATCTTCATATAATGCTTTACTATATTCATGTAAAGGTATAATATTTTCCTATATGTATATGAATAATCCAGTATAACATTGAATGTTTACATGGCCAATAACTGTATGGTTTCATAGCCAATAACTATGCTAAGGTGGCCAATTATTATCAATTTGACATTTTTGTTTTTGCGTTGACTTTTTTCTAATAATATATCTGAAAAAGTGTTCTCAGACAGTATGAGTAGTAAAATACATTAATATAGTATCATATGAAGTATTTTTTTATTTATGCAGAAATATTTCATTTATTTTTTATTCAAGCATGCAAATAGGATGTCGCTAAAGTAGCAAATTACTATACCGCTTCAACTATAATAATTTCTCTTCAGAGGGTTGGAGTGAATTTAAATTTATTCAGTAGACTTCCTTCCCATTTAAATGCACGAGCATCGCCGTGCGGGTACTGCTAGCATTAGATATAGAAGAAAGTAAAAATAGTTACAACGAACTTCAAGGGACCGCAAATTTTGTTTGTTGTTGCCGGAATTTCATTGTTATAGAATTCAAAAAATGTAATATCAGGTAAAATTGAACTGAACATTTATTTCGCTGAAATGGATATTTTGATGACTTGGTATTCTCTGTACCGAGATTTCACAGCATTTTATGGACTGTTTCGAGTTTTGTAGACCATGGAAGAAAGTATTGGATACAACCCTTCTTTTCAGATTTGTGAAAACAATTATTTATTTTTATAAAAATTACATTATTTCAGTGATACTGTTCGTTCTCAAACTCCGCGCCTGGCAGCCATGAACGGTTCCGAAGAAACGGATCAGATGAAACCTGACGCATCTGCAAATTCAAGGATTAACTAAACAGTTCTCTATAGTTTTTCATGTCTCCAGTTCATTCGAAATACGTGAAAATATTTGCCTTTGGCTGCATCTTTTTGCATTTTTCGAAGCAGCAAACATGACATACTTGGAGAAACTTCATCATTAATTAGAGCACCGATTGTGGTTGCCCCTTTTTTTACAAAACTTGCCCATTGTTCAACATTATAATTGAAGAGCAAAGTTTCCCAAATTCAGAAATGGTACATGGGCATGGACAGGGTGATTAGGAAGAAATACTGAGGTGAAGAAGTAATTAAAGCACCACACGTGCTACTAAGCTACTTAAAAAGCCATAAGTTGCCCGACGACTATCCGTCATTCCGTCTCTGAAGAAGAACTGGAATAAAGAAGTTTCCGGTGTGTCTTTTCAAATGACAGTTGTCTTGCCAAATCAGAATTTCATTTGCTAAACTTTTACCATCGGTTTAGAGGGACAATGGCGTACTTGTCAACGAATAAGTTACATACTTGGAGAGAAACTTTTCAGGAGTGACCACCCGCCGTTACGTGACTTCTCCCTCGAGGCTGAATAACTATGCTACTATTGAGATAAGAAGAAAAAAAAACTTCCCTTGGTCAAAGTACGGCTTCCCTTTTTACAAATCATTACAGGAAATCAACCAACGTTTAAGTGTTTTAGGAGACTTTATTTCATCAACTTTATCTGTTTAGAATAATTGAAAATGTATCGCTTAAATATCTTTGGCGTATGCAATTTAAATTTGTACTCGATACATAAACTTTTTTTAATGCTGGAAATATGGTACCGCATTAAATAATAATAATAAAAAATCTGGTATGGACCCCACACTACTTCCTTTTACGTGTAAATTTCTTAGTAGTTGCCTTAAGTGTTAAAAAAAGTGCTTGGAGTGAGCAAGGTAACAATTCAAATATTTACTCCCCTAATCTGCCACGAAACAATGCAAAAAATATTTTGCAATGGTTAATTTTCTAAATATTGCTGATTTTAATATCATTCAGTGAATTTTTCGCAAAATATCGCCAATAGCGCCAAGTTGAACCCAAATTCGAAAAATATTTTTTTCGCCAAATTTGTCGCCAACTTGGCGATATGTCGCCAAGTTGGCGTCAAACGGCGACCAAAAGCTTGGCGACATATCGCCAAGTGGTCGCGCCAATTCATATCACTTGAGTCTGCATTGAAATTAACACTGATTTACCCCAAAAAAGGGGTAAAACACCCTCTTGGGAACATTCAAATGCAACCACAAGGGGAGGTGCACAACTAGACCATCCTCAGAGCCTACATACCAAGCTAGAAGCTTCTACGGCATATAGTTTTTGAGTTATGCGACCCACATACGCACACACGTACATACAGACGTCACGAGAAAACTCGTCGTAATTAACTCGGGGGTGGTTGAAAAAAATTTTTCGGCTGCTTATATGTTGCTAGGTACATATACACGTGCTGACAGGTCAAAAAAACTAAGGAATTTTCATTCGGGGGTGAGCAAAATCAAAATTTAGACTCAAATTTGAGTGATTTTTTTTTCACGATCACAATACTTCCTTTACTACGTAAAAGGAAGTAAAAATAGCAGTAATGATAATAATAATAATGATTAAAAAAACCGTATTTTTACGTATACAAAAAACAAAGAGCAGTGCTTGCCACATACTATTAACAAATTATTATTCAAATGGATTGGGCATAAAAATGATTTTGTACTAAAACTTTGAAGTTTCGAAGTTGCTCATTACGGATAACTAAACATCGAAATTAGACTCAGTCGTTGAATGTTTAGGTAGGATTCAGAAGTTAAAAAATTTTTTCGAGGGGAGAAGGATATGTAATAGTGTATTGATGAACGACAAAGTATATTATTAATTGAATGTATAAAGATACCTTATCCCTAATAGCACATTGGCTAAAATATTACCTGAATTTTCAGAGATCGTAATCGTAGTGTAATGTCATCAACAGGAAGCAGCAACTTAGGACGTCAGTCCACTGTGAAGTCCTAAAATGACAAAGTCACAAATGAATTGTTGCCACAACGTGAATACTGTGAGGCATCGCAATTGTGTCCCTTTATGACTTGTTATAGTTGTGACTGACAGTGACGTCACCGTTACTTTATAGTGACATGCATTATTAGCAGGGTTTGATTTTCGTAGGAGCTCACAGGAGCTGATCTGCTGTTTCATTTCAATTTTATGCAATTTTTAATATTTTAGGTGAAATTCTGGCTATTGCAAGTAAACATAAGTTGTGGGGACTATTAGGCTCCTGTACTTCTTTTATCAGAAATTAACCCCTAGCTATCAGACATATTTTTCAAGGTTAGGGAAAGTACCATTGCTTTTTTCTCTTTTTTTAAATGACTGGCCTGACACGACTGAAGTTGTGTTTGGTTTACTATTTGGCTACTCTTAAAGCTTTTCAACAGAAAAAAAAATCCCCAGGAAACATTCGTTCTTTTTTTTTTTTTTTTTGTAACTTAAAAAAAAAAAAAAATCGGCCAAATTTTTGAAATAATCAACTATCTATTTTGTGTCCAATTCAATCTGAAGATAGTTTGCAGATTTTTATAATGTCGTAAATTTTGACTAACGGCCTTAATTTTTTAGCTGTAACTATAATTTCATTTTCTTTTGTATATACGCAATGTTTGAAAATAGAAAATTTATGCATTTTTTATTATACATGTTGAATTTGTATTTTTGCAGTCCAATATCGTTCTCCATAATAGAAAAAACTCTCTCGACTTGAGCAGATTTTCTTGGCAAAAACGTTGCAAACGTTAGGAATTAAGGTGTATACAGAAACGCAATAAATCTAAAATTTCGAAGCAAAATCCTGTCCTGACATAAAGTTAAAAAAAACTCAAAACATTTATGTAGTCCAGGACATTGAACAGAATAGCACTAAAAGCCCAGGATCAATGGTAAAGCTAACGATTTGCATCATCTTGACTTACACCGGTTAACTTCCCACCACTTATTCTCTTACTGATATGGTGGAAGATCTCCCTCAGACGGACATCTGTCAACGTCAACGAACATCCCAGACGTGATGTGACATCCTAAACAGCACTGATTTGTCCCTAAAAAGAAGGACGTGTCCACCAGTGAGAGTTTAGCCTCCATGACCTCGACAATCAGAGCAAACGGGGCAGCATTTATTTATTTTTTTACGAACACAATAGACTTCGTTTTTTCAGTCGTTGCTGGTGGTTTCGTAGTTAATATTCACCTGTTGCTCTAAAATGAGAACAAGGGGTGTCTCCATTAGTATATATACCAAGTCTGAGTCCTGGAGACACTATCAATCTTGAATTTTCTCGTTATTGAACAGATAGGAACTTCTTCATTTGCAATCATCATGCAGGTACTGTAGTTTTCTGGCTTTCCCTCAGCGCAGTGTTAGGAATCTTAGAAGTACATTGGAGTCATTAACTTGTAATCAGTCAAAATTTACCGAATGTTTATTTTAAATATTTCTTAGCACCAGTAGCGAAATTAAAAATAGTGTCCATTTTTATTAAGTTAAGTAAAAGAAAAGAAAAAAAAAAAAACTTTTAAAAACGGACATTTTTTGCAAAATAATTCTTTTAATGTAAATAATTAGTTATTTTAGTTTAAAACCGAGTATTATCAACTTTTAAATGTTAAAAACTTTGCTTAGTCTGAAGCGTGAACGTAAGTTTACCCCAGGCCACAAAGGGTTTAAATGCGTTTGTAGCCAAACTGTCTGTATAAAAATGTTCTCTAAAGTTTTAACATCATTCCTTCAAAAAATATCAATACGCTTTCTCTTTGAGAGTAATTTAAATTTTATTCTTTTAGTTTCTACGCATAATAAATGAAGCAACGTCCTGAGCATATGAGATAATTTCAAAACAATTCCAATGACTACTCAATTAGTATCTAGTTTTAACCAATTCCCGTTGTTCATTCCTTTTTCGTTGTTTATAAAATGTATAGAAATAGTTTGAATTCCAATTGATCATCGAATTTTGGTACGAACTTTACCTATTTCAAAATTTGAAATTTTATAGTTCTCTTTGAAATTAGTTTAGTTCTAAAAAAGAAATAAAAGGCACAATTCTTGTTCAAAGCTTAAAATATTACTTTCTTCCCGTTATGCGATTTAGTTACAGTTACCTATACAAAGTATTCAAAACTTTTCAAGTTAACGAGTTTTCAGATCTTACGAAATTAAAGAACAGTTCCAGTTGATCAACCATGATATGAATCAATTCTTTTCACAATTTCTTTAACAGCAATCCGTAGTGAATATCTATTTTAGTGTTTTTTTCCCCTTTGTTTTCAAAAAAAAAAAAAAAAAAAAAAGGAAAACTTTAGCTGTCAATCTTCATAACACCCCTCACTAAAAATCACATTTTTTTTATGCTCCAGGACTTTTTAACATGAATAGTTTCTGAGCTAAATTTTCAGATTAGTATTATTTTTGAACAGTTAATTCAGTAATAAAGCTCACTTGGTTTTAGCAGCAAAAAGTTTGAAAGGAAAGGCGAAAAAAAAAAAAAAAATAAATAAAAAGAAAAAAAATCAGAGAACCTTAACGTAGTGGCAATGCATTATTGATCCAGTGAATTTTTATATTTTTTCTTCTTTTAAGTAATTGAATACTGATGGGAAAATTTCCATTTTTAATTGCGCCTCAAAGAAAAAGGATAGTAAAAAACTATGTTTTTTCTACACATGGTTCAATTTTACTTTTTTATTGTTTTGTTTGATAGCTATTAAAAAAAAAAGCGAATTAATTTGCTTCTTTTTGAGTAATTAAGAGCAATTTTAACGTATATTAATTTTAAATCATTACTATTTAGCTTCAGTTACTTTTTAGGTATCCAATTTTGAAAATTATTGTTGGGTGCATTTCTTTAATAATTCAGTTTGAAATGCGTTTTTCTTTGTTTATCTATCAATATATTGAACCACTTCTGATTATTACAAGCCTTTGAATTAAAATCTCTATTAGTTAAATATTACTATTGCATTGAACTGCAATTTCGGAAAGTTAATTTTATTTTTTCATGATAACTAGCTTTCTTTTTAAAGGACTGTAAATAAGTGTTTGGTCTAAAATTATTGTTTTAATTTGTGACAAGAATAATAAATAACGAATTATAAAACACACAAAAAATATTTTTTGTGTTTTTTCAGTTTCAAATGGGCCATTATTAGGAATTGTTTCACTGTTGATTCACTTTCATCCTCTAAAAAAAATCTTTGTTAAGGTACTTAATTTTATATATTTTAAAAGCTGGCATTAAATAGCCTCTTTTTGAATTGTAACGCTGTTTATCTGAACATAAGCTCAACATTTTGCGTTGTCGAATCAAAATTTTGTTGTTCTTTCTAAAAAATCAAGCCGATTTTAACATAACAGTAATAAAATCCTTCAACCAAGAAATCATGTCAAAAAGTCAATGAAATATTTCTAGACATGATTTCTTGTTTGTAAGATATATAACTTAACAAGCAACTTGGTAAAATGAATGAACTCATCTATTGTGAGGACATAAAGCTTGAAACTTAGGAAAAGGCCTGAAAAACGTGGTTTTTCCGTCTTGCACGTGGGAAATACCTTCATATGAAGTCCACAATTAAAATATTTTAATAAGTACTTAGTACAAGCGCTAATGTACAAGTTATTCTTAAAGTTATCTGTCTAAAATTGCGAAGAGTTCGTTCAAATTAGCGCGTGTCGTTGAAACGGTTTATTGTTATGTTACTGGGAAAGTACAGATGTCAAAATTTGACAGCAGTTGGAGAAAAACTGAATATTTCCTACGACATTGTCCCGTCTGTGCAGTCGACATTGTCCAGTTTTGGTCCTTCACGGTAACAATATACATTATATGGAAAAAGGTCGAAAGAAATATGCAAAGAGAAAAAGCCCATTTCCTTTTTTTATTGTGAGCTGATGCACTGCAAAAATTACTGTAAATCAGCAATTCTGCAGTTTATTACCACACAATTAGCTGTATTATGCAGTAAAAATAACAGTATAATACGGGCAGCAGAGGTTCCAAACTAAAAATGTAAAATGCACAGTAATAAACTGTAAAATTAGTAATTTTACAGTTAATTACTGCAAAGCAACAATTTTACAGTTTAATAGTGTAAAATTAGCAATTTTGCAGCTTATTACTGTAAAATCAGCAATTTTTACCGTTTGTCACTACAAAATTAACTGTATTGTATAGGGATGCACCGATTAATCGGCCATAATCGACTACTTTGCCGATTATTAATAATAGGCAAAATCGGGCCGATTAAGCGGTCGAAAAAATATTTTTAAAATATTATTCTTTAAAGTATACCTTCATTAAGAAACTATGATAAATAATTTTATTAACAGTAAAAAAAATCCTCACAATTGATATAAGTATTTTAATAAATTAATTTTCCTACTTTGAATACACACATTTTTTCATGTGGCAATAGTTTTCTTCTTAGTACATTGCTTTTAGATAAACCTCTAATTTTCGCAAAGAATAAAAGTCTTGAAATATATTGCTACTAATTATTCAAAATTTTAAATTAAAAGTGTTCCTAAATTGGCATGCTCATCGCAGATCCCCCCCCTTTTGTTTGAATTTTTATGTCCAATTGACATAATTAACAATGAGTTAATGCAACATTATTGACAATAATATGAAAATTGGTTCTAAGAAATTAGATAAAATATGGAAATTATTTTGTGAAAATTAGGAAAATGGAAAAAAAATCTTCTCTCAGAAATAAATTACCGTAAAATGGGGTGTATAGGAACAGCGGGGTCAATCGGAACAAAACTTCCCGACCGTACAAAGAAATTCTTCATAAATATACTATTGAGTATTTTTCGCCATGAATTTTTTTTTAGAAAGGTAAGATCATAGGAAGTAGGAAAAAAATACTTTTGTCAATCTGGCAACGCTACTGGCTTCTAAAGAGGGCTGCACGTTGAATGCTAGAAAACATCACATTTTCATAGACTGCAAAACTTCATATGCAAGAACAAACCTTCTTATATTTAAAAACTATGAGTGGTATGTTTCAATTATACATGTATCTGAACAACAGAATACCACATTAGAATTTACATTTTTAATAAATTGTGTCATAAAAGTGAAGAATTCTGAAAAATGCCATAGGAAAAAAATTTGCGGGGTGAATTGGAACACTTAGTTCTGTTATTACAATTCAAACTTATTTGAAGGAAACTGTTTGAAAACTCAAGATTCTAACCCTAATTCTTCTAATCAAGACAAGGACAAGGATTTATTACTGTTTATCCCTTCTCGTGAGCAACTAGATCTTAGAATGACAAAAGTTGCAGATTTCAAAAGATTTTTTCTCCAGGAGACTTCTTTTTACTTAAAATAAAAGGGGGAAAGTCACATAGACTTTATGTAGTAAACGTCCAGCACACAGACAGTGATGAATAAGCGAAAAAATCTTTCAGGACAATCCCCGAAACCCAGAAATTTCAAAAAACTAAAGAAAAGGTAGAGTTCATCCCAGGAGATGTTATGAAAAAACTTAAGCCAAGTCACAATTGCTAGTTTTAAGGACAAGTACATATTTGTGGACGACATGAGTGACTTCCATTCATGTTAAATCTTTGTATTTCAATTCAAAAGTATTTCTTAAAATTACTTTTCATTTTTCATAAGTTCAAAATTATTTTGAATTTTTACAAATTATAAACGTTTACTGGTACTGAAATTATACATTTATTTGACAGTAATTATCTGTTCTTATTCTCCCCCATCAATATTACTCATGTTTGTGAGACCTATTACAGATTAAATTGAGAAAAATAAAAATTTTAACAAGTGTTCCGATTGACCCCTATCAGCGGGGTGATTCGGAACACCCATAATTTGCTATATATTTTAATAGTAATTGTTCAAAATCTTTTGTCTTTGCTTGGAATATCAAAAGTAAAGCAAGACCGAAGTTTTTATCCAAAAAATAAAATTAAAAAAAAATCTTTTACCTGCTTTTTTTACAATCAAAGCTGAAAAGTGTTCCGATTAACCCTATTTTACGGTACTTACATTTTTAAACTTGTAATTGTATAAGAGAGAAAAAACAGTGATGGTAAACTTGTTAGTATTAAAAACAATCATCCTTATCATTAATCGGCCCAGCCGATTAATCGGCAGATTATCAACCGCCGATTAATCGGTAATCGGTAATCGGCCAATTTGCTTATCGGTGCATCCGATATTGTACTGTAAAAACAACATTCATTTTTTACAGTGTGGGTGAGGACTTATAAACTTTATCAATTGCAGTTTTCATTTCTAAGTTTCGGCAATTGCCAGATAAACCATTCGTGCTACAATAGAATGCCAATTGAATGAATTAAGTGATAAAATCAAGTTTTTGCTATTGTTTCTTCACCTGGTAATAAAGATCTGAACTAGAGTTTTGTCATTTAACATCACCTTCAGAGATACTGCTGGAACTTTTTTATTCAAGGTACTCCTTGACACTTTCTAGAACACTGAAATTCGTTTTGGAATATTAGTTATCAATTTCATAAAAGGGCTAACTTTTGAAGGATGAAATGTTATACATGGCAGAATTTGAAGGTATGCGTACAGTTTTGATTTTTGCCATGTAGAATGTTTACTGTTCATTTAAAAAAAATAACAACATTCATTTGAAATATTCTCCAACTTTTCCATCATGTTGAAATCTTAATCGAAGCACAAAGCGTGAAAATACGCTTAAAGAAGTTAACGGGTCTTATTTCCTATTTGTTCTGCGTAAAATACGCATTAAGATGCGGTAAAATATTTGTAAACACCTTGTGCTATGCTTTTTAAATTAAAAGGAGATTGCTCCAAAGTTTGATTATATTTAAAGTTATATCCTTAAACGAAGCATTCTTTGACGCACAATTCTTTGATTAATTACTTTTCAAGTTTGCGTTTCCTGATTTGATTACCAGTTGTATATTTCTTGTTACTAACTTTCAATTTACCGGGATTCTTTTTTTTTTCTTCCAGAAATTTATTGTTTTCGTGACTTTGATAGCTGCTGTTGCTTCTCAGAGGCTAATTACAGAATATAGAGTAAGTATACAAAAGCTAAAAGCTCAAAGATTATAAAACTCGTAAAACCAAAATAACTAAGAAATCATCATGTGATAACTAACTATAAATTTGAGTAAAAACCCGAAAAAGCGACGTTTAAAAACACAAATAGATGAAGTTAAAATTGGCGAACATGTTTCAAAAGCCTAAAGCTTCCCTCTTCAGCGCCAAGCAAGAGATGGAAAGAAACAAAGTGCCGGGAGAGTTTAAATAGCAAAGGAGCAAAAGCTAGGCCAATCAGGTGACACCTGATTGGCCTAGCTTTTGCTCCTTTGCTATTTAAACTCTCCCGGCACTTTGTTTCTTTCCATCTCTTGCTTGGCGCTGAAGAGGGAAGCTTTAGGCTTTTGAAACATGTTCGCCAATTTTAACTTCATCTATTTGTGTTTTTAAACGTCGCTTTTTCGGGTTTTTACTCATTTTAACACAAAGTGAACTGCTTTTAACTATAAATTTAATCGCTGACTATTTTATGACCATTATAGATTCTTCATTTTTTTAAAGGCTGATAATATGTCTATAAGGGAAGCTTCGGTAAAAATAACGATTAAAAAATCTTCAAAGAAAATTCATGTACATTTTGATATGTACTTCATTGCAGTGCTGTTTCACAGCAAGGAGATTCATTCAATTTAATAGGTTATGAACACCACGTTTAACCCTACACTGCATAGCGTTGCCAATTGGATACATGGACTATTTTTCTTTATGACCAGCAAAATGTATTCAAAAGGCAACTCAAGCATAAAAAGCAATTATTAGGTATTTTTAAAGCAATTATTATCGCCGTCTATTCTCCAAATTATTTCTTAAAAATATTTTTCCGTGTTTCTTATTACATTGAAAAACATGTAGATTTTTTCAAAGAGAAACGAAAATTCATGCAGTGTAGGGTTAAACACACTGACGCAGATAAGCGATTAATAAAGTGCTGTACAGTGTACCTTATTAAGGTACAGTCGGAGCGAATGCGTTCTGCATATGCAGCAAGTGTGAATCAGGTTTTAGAGACATGTGTTGTGTTTGTTTACTAAAGAAGTAAAGCAGAGAAGAAAGTATATTTCATATTATACCATGATTTTGATTACAAGATGTTTGCCCTTGGAAGAGTTTGTTTCTGCTTTGTGAGGAAGAGGATATATTTCTGTATTGGCACAACGCCAATAACTAGTACAACAGACTGGTGTAGCAAACCGGCTACCCATATTCTATCTTCCCATATATGCCCCATTCATTCCCCAAGCTGTAGCTCCACTGAGTTCCAAATTATCAGACCTCAGACTATGTTCCCAATGAGAGGGCACGGAAGTCACTGCGACCTCCCCAAAAGTTTCTTGTTCCACAAATTTTGAGGCAGCAGTGCATTACTGCACATTGTTGATAAAAAGGATGTCTAATGTTACTTCCCATAATGTTTAGGCATGAATTGAGAATTTTTTGCTAAAAAAATCTGTTTGTACAGATAAAAAAAAAAATGTATAGAAATAGTTTGAATTCCAATCGATCAACGAATTTTGGTACGTACTTTACCTACTTCAAAATTTGAAATTTTTAGGAAATTATTTTTATGCGTATTTTTACAAAAATAAGTCAGTGTGTCATAATTAATAAATTTCATTCAGTATGTGGAAATCATAAAACGAGTGAAACGATATAAAATTGAATAAAAATAGCATGGTAGTCATTTAACTGAAAAAACATCTTTTTTTAGGACCAGGAAAACAACATCCCTATCCCTTACTCCTTCAGCTACTCAGCTGACACAGAAGATGGCGGACAAAATTCTCGCCAAGAGACAGGAGATGGCGAAGGTCGTGTGACCGGATCCTACACCGTGCAAGGAGAGGATGGATTTGGCAGGGTGGTTGACTACATTGCTGACGAAAATGGCTTCCGAGCAACAATTCGCACCAACGAGCCAGGCACAGCCAGCCAGAATCCTGCTGATGTTGCAATGGAATCAACCTTCAATGGAGAAGAACCAGCTCTTCGAGCTACGCCAATCGCCAGACCTGTTGCACCAATTGCACCAATCGCTCCAACTAGAGGCGCAGGCGTGAGATACGTTCTCGTTCCCATCACTGACCCAAGGGCTGTTGGTTATTATTAAATTCCGTTTAGTTTAATTCATTTGACTTTCTCCTCTCTATTTCCGATTTTGTTTTACAAAAGGTTGTTTTGGTTTCATGGAAACTATACTAAATATCTCCCTCTTCCGCATGAAAATAGAATGATAAGCATGAATTTACGTCAGTTCCTTTCACTTTGCTTTGTGCATTGTTTTGTTTCCTACTCGTACGCCTGAATGATGAATCTTATAAATAGCTATTGATGACAATGAAGTGATAGCTGAAGCTTTATTACTCATCAAGAAATTTATCATTTGGAAAAGGTGCTAATGGTTGCTGGTTAATGCTGTGTAACTTGTTTTCATTCTAATTGTTACTCTAATGATTGAAATAAAATATGTTGGTATTTAGTTTTGTGTAATCATTCAATATTGCATGAATTTAAAATTAATCTTTTTTTTTCCCACTCAACAGTTTAAAAGAGGGCAATTCAGAATATTAACACCTGGAGCAATTCCAAGCTCAAAAAAGAAACATAATGACAGTTAAAAAATTAAGATAACACAACTACTAGTTGATACCCTAGCTAGTAGTTGACATTTATAGAGAAAAAATAAATTAACAAGAAAAATTACAAAATTGAACGAAATTTATAAAATTATAACACTGTTCAAATATTCCATGATTACATTTCACTTTAGTTTTAATTGATCTTTCCCACCTCTATTGTTATTTTTTTCTTTCTTCATAAGTGTTAACTAATTATTCTGGTAAACTACAGGCGTTTTTACCATATGGTAAGATAACGAATAGTATAATTTTTCAATATTATTTAACAAGGAATTGGTTTTTAAATTTATTTGAAGAATTACAAAGCAAGAGAAATTCACCAAAGAAATGTTTTATTAAGTCTCTATAGAAAACTGAATTATTTCAGCAACTCGTAAAATACACTTGTAACGTTACACGTTTATCTTTTTTATTACATTGCGGGACCGAGTTGTCGAGCTTAAAATAAGAGTTGTAAACTAATCTAAAAGCAGTATAACTCAAAAGTATGCAACGTTTTATTCAATGATATGTTGAAAGCTTCGTAGAAAATTAAATGGAACAAGTTTGATAGAAAGGAAATCAAAAACATATCTTTTCAGATTGGTTCTCTCATGTTATATGCAGCAGGAACTACTTTTTCAAAACAGCAAACGAAATCGTAAAATCATTGAATGGAACAGTTTTTGCGACAAATGGATGTAAAACATAAAGTTTCACATTTTCCGTTTTAAGTTGCATTTATTAGCAATTGCTTGTAAAGAATAGAAAACATTGATCCAAGCTTTCACATGCATTTATACTTTTCTTTGACTATTTTACTGTTTTTGGTTCATTCTCAGAACTTTTTTCCAATGCAACGAGAAAAATAATTATTTGAGCTTGGCATGTGCTGAGACATTGGATTTCCGAGGGATAAATAATGTTGTAGAAGGAGTTATTGGATAAATATCTCCTACTTTATTTAAATAGAAAGAAATCTATGTCCTTAGATAGAAGAATTCTTTCAATAGAAATTCTGTAGTGACTATACCTGTAGGCTTGTGGGTCAATGTCGTTGCTTTAAATTCATAAGATATTTTCTGAGTTTAAGGATTTCAGCTGTATCACGAAAAATTGAATAACATCATTGCGAATGAAAGCTCGTTAATAAATAGTATTGGAAGGCTATTGAAAGCAGTTTGAACACAGTTTAGCTAAGTGGAAGAAACCAGTTATGGGGTTGTTTATAAATGATGTTAGTCTTTTTTTCAACACTTTTGCGCTCCACCCCCCTTTTTTCACTTTAATGTACAAAAGGTTCTTAGATCGCACTATAACACATAAGCATTAAAATGCAGTTCATGAAAAATGCAGGACCTAACCTAAGGCCCGCTGTTCCTATCCAATCAGCGAAGTTGATCTGTGTGTCCCGTTGTTTTGTTTAATGCAAATCGAAATGTACGATTAATGACTGTTACGAATTTAGAGCCAAGTATACAGAAATTATTTCTGAAAACAGATGTGTTTAATAAAAGAAGCATTAGTTAATGACAACAGCAATTGCTGGTTCTTAAGTTTCTTTCCTTTTATAGATTTTTTGTGTTATTTAGAAAAAAGTCAAATGTTTTGATATTTATATGTGTTCTGACCCACGATAATGGTTTTAATGTGAGATGCGGCCCGAAGGGAAAAAAATCGGCACCACTGTTATAGATCATGTGTCAAATATTATTTTTGAACTTTAACAAGGTTTTTAAACACATACATATCTCTAAGTATAATAATACGAATGAGTATTTATGCACTTACTTTGTAAGAAATCAGATTAAGGTGTACCAAAAAATAAGCTTAATTAATATGCAATGATAATTGAAGATTTTTATAAAAGAGCAGTTGACAACAGGAAATTAGAAGTAGAAATAGCATTTTGCTTTAACTCTTTTACTTTATGAACACAATATACTCATAAATAGAAGCAAGTAATACAACGTGAAAAAAGAAAATGTGCAGGAATATACAGGTAATAGTTTCAGCTTTAAAAGAAACGCCTTTTAAAGCAGAAAATGTGAGCTTATGGATGTAAAGACATCCGACAAAAGTATGCATTATTTGCTTTTATTTTTAAGCACAAAGGCATTTATTTATCATTCATAAATAAATTATATTTTAAACTTCTAACTCTATGATCCTGTTTAAACTCTAATCTATATCGATGTTTTCTGGCTATGAAATAAATTCAATGGTAATGCAAAACAATATATTGAAAAGAAAATAGTACTTTTGTTTTTTTCAAAAAATGTCGCCGCCCCAAAACAACAGTACACTGTTAAAAATTCAGGAAACTTTTATGGTAAATATTACTGTAAAATGTTGCATTTACAGTAACGAAAATATTTACAGTAAATTGTACCATAAAAAATAAACGATTACAGCGCCAGTTGATAAACCACGTGACTTACTGAGCGAAGCACGTAATACTCAATTTCTGTTCGCCATGTGTGGTCTACTCAGTACAGTGGATAGAGAAGCGAAGTGCGATAACTGCGTCATGGGTTCGATCCTAGCTTTTTGCATTTTTTAACTCTACTTTTCTTTACCGTAAAATTTTACAGTAAAATTGGATTTTACGGTGAAAGTTACTGGCAACATGGATGCCAGTAACTTTTACCGTAAAATTTCAGGAAAATTTTTAACAGTGTATAGGATATCTTACTGTTATTTCTGGTGTAAGGTGTTTTACTGTTGCTCAGCGGCGATGACAAATAAACATAAAAAAAAAAAATCTGCCTTTTTTAAGCATTTTTATTTTTATCCAAATGTGTATTGCTACCTTTCCTCCTCCGTGTCTCAAATTCACGAACTCCTCACTTAAAGCATGACATCATTTGTAAAAGACTCCTCTAACTGCTGCACCTTAACTAGATTTTAGCGTTCTGTATCATTAAAACGATTGCTTCTATCTCCCAATGTACTTTGAGAAATGAATTAAAAATAGTAGCAAACAAGGCTCAGCTTTTGTAGCTGAATGTATACTGAATTAGTGGAGACATAATGAGAGTTGGAAAAGAGATGCTTTGCTTTCGGTGAAAAGATGACGCAATAACTTTGAGAGAGCAGTATAAAGAATCATTTAAAAGCAAGAATAGAAATACGAAAAAACAATTTCATGCACTGTCAAAAATTTACGAAATTTTATTATGTTTTCCAACGTACTTGGCGTATTTTAAATATTCATATTTTTAAAAAACTTTTTCAATTGTTTTGAAACTAGCAAACAATAGTAATCGATTCTTTCAATTCAGTAGTGCCAAATGTTTAGTGCTAAGTACGTTGAAAAAACTTGTTTGTTTGTTTGTTTCAAATGGGGCTGCGTTTAGCTTCTTGCCATTTGCAGACCTAGTGCATTCCCCAAATCGGCATCCACTCTTTCATGTGGCACCACCATCGGCGGGATACCATTGCCACAAGTATTTCTGATGCCCAGTTTCCCCACTAGATGGAGACACCTGGGCTCTATTCGATGCGAAACTGCACTAGGAATTTAATTTTGCCAAGAGATACTATAAGCCAAACAAGTACTCGAGGGATCTTTTACATGCCGCATAATCATACGACATGAGCGCTGTCGATTTTCTGCATCATGAAAATCCACCGACTGGAGCCGGGTTCGAACCCGCGCTTTTGGGCGTAAGAGGCCAGCGTCTTAACCACTATACCACTCTGTCGGCACGTTGAAAAAACTGAAATTTTGTAATTTTCAACAAGATAATAATTTTGATTTACCTTTTTTGTTCGTGCTTTATAGAAATTAACCATGAAATTAACATAAATGCTTCTGTCGCAAGAATATAATCGGGAGCAGAGGTATTTAACATTTTACAGTTTAGGGAGCATTTTGAGCTTACCATTTTCTTGAAGGAAGCTCTTAATATTAAAGAAAGAGGGAGAATAGGTTATTAAAGCTTTATTCTGCTCAAATGTCCAAATTTTTTACTGCATCTTTATTTTATTACAATACAATGATTTTAATTAGAAAATGAATTGTAAGATGGAATTTTTTTCGGTTTCCTAAAATATATTCTACAAGTAATAAACAAAAGTAATGACATTTTAAACTATGACAAATTTACAAATATAATTTTTGTCTTAATTAATAATGTCTATAAAATATTTATTTATATTTAGTTTTACAAGAAAAGCGTCTTTAAGAATAGGATCTTTCATTAAGATGAGATTTTTTATTTAAATTTTGGCACCTAGTGATTTGGCAAAGGGTGATCATTTGAGGAACCTCTATCAAAGTCTCAGGGAACTCTAAGGTTTCCTGAAACACAGGTTCAAAACTTATGATCTAATGGGGGAAATTAAAAAGAAAAAATAAGTGAATATGTACACTGTAAGAAATTAATGTTGTTTTTACGATATAACACAGCTAATTTTATAGTAATAAACTGTTCAAATTGCTAATTTTACAGTAATAAAATGTAAAATTGCTAATTTTACTGTTTATTACCGTGAATTTTACAGTTTTAAATTGAAATCTCTACTGCCAGTAATATACTGCTGTTTTTACAGTATAATACAGCTAAATTTTGCAGCTATAAACTGTAAAATTTCTAACTTTACAGTAAGAAACTGTAAAAAGACTAATTTTACAGTTTATTACTGCGCATTTTACAGTTTTAAATTGGAACCTCGGCTGTCAGAATTACACTGTAAAAACATCAGTTAATTTTTTGTAGTGTATCTTTTTTATTGAAATAAGCTCTAGACATGAAGAAAACCAAACAATTACGGAACTCGTAATCGGCGATATTTGTCAAGTTAATAAATAAGTATTTCAAAGTACAATACAGTTACATAGTAGTTGAAAGCAGCATTGGGGTATTTAGGTTTGAGAGCATTGCATTAAATTCGGCCTTCGTCACGAGTAAATTTAGAAGGAAATGCAGCATGAAAAGGTGATCTAAATTTCGCCCGGGCTTAATCACTCAAGACTTGAAATTTATTTCATCGCTGCATATCTCCATGTTGTGTCTCAAAGGTGGAGAAATGATGTAGGATATTTTGGACGAGGGAGTGATGAAAGGATTGCACCAAATGGTGCTTCGAATTTCTTCTTGTTCCGAATTAGGCACGTGCCCAAAAGGAAGGAAGAAGAAAGGTCGGAATAAAAGGGATATGTTTACCATTGGCGAAGTGGTTAACGCGTTCCATGGTGAATTTTGTTTCTTTTTCGCTATAGTGCTATTCATCTCGTGCAACCTCGCAAAAAATGTGATATGCATACTCTGTAAAAAGTTGATGTTGTTTTTACAGTACAGTACAGCTCATTTTACAGTAATGAACTGTAAAATTGTTAATTATACTGTAATAGACTGTAAAATTGCTAGTTTCACAGTTTATTATTGTGCATTTTATAGTTTAAACTGGAACTTCTGCCGTCAGAATTGTACTGTTATTTTTACAGTATAATGCAGCTAATCTTATAGTAATAAACTAAAATAGCTAATTTAAAGTTTATAATCGAACATTTTACAGTTTTTAACTGGAATCTCTGCTGCCAGTATTATACTGTTGTTTTTTCAGTATAATACAGCTAAATGTTACGGCAATAAACTGTAAAATTTCTAACTTTACTGTAAGAAACTAAAATTGGTAGTTTTACAGTTTACTACTATGCATTTTACAGTTTTAAATTGGTTAACACGTTCCATGGTGAATTTTATTTGTTTTTTCGCTATAATGGTATTCATCTCGTTCAACATCGCAAAAAATGTGATGTGCCTTTATTGTTTTCTAAACTAAATTATTATCCATTATGAAAAGATAAGCCTTTTTAAACTCTGCACTGTTCAAAATGAATGTTGTTTTTACAGTATAATACAGCTAATTTTATGGTAATAAACTCTAAAAATTTCTAATTTTACAGTACTAAACTAAAATTGCTAATTTTAATGTAATAAACTGTTAAATTGTTCATTTTATAGTACTAAACTGTAAAATTGCTAATTTCATAGTAATAAAAAAAAATAAAATTGCTGTAAAATTGCTAATTTTAGTTTATTCCCGTGCATTTTAGTTTTAAACTGGAACCTCTGCTGCCAGTATTATACTGTTGTTTTTACAGTATAATGCAGCTAAATTTTGCGGCAATAAACTAAAAATTGCTAGTTTTACAGTTTATTACTGAGTATTTTACAGTTTTAAATTGGAACCTCGGCTGCCAGTATTATACTGCAAAAACAACAGTTTAATTTTTACAGTGTGATTGTGAAACGTCATAAAACAACTGCTAGGACAGAATTCGAGAGGAATTCAATCAATCCCCTTACATTATATTTGTAATTACATTACAACTTTATTTAGACAAATCAATAATAAAAGCTGTTACTATCACATAGTAATCAGTAAGCAACGTAACATTGTTAATATCACTCAATATGAGTTATAGTTTGAAAATTATTACGTAGAAAAGAGAGAATAGTATCGAAAGCATAAACTATTTAGAAAAAAGTATACGAGGATGAAAGTTACATAAGAATTAAAGTTATACTCAGTACTTAGTTTGCACATTGCAAAAAATGAACTGTTGTTTTTACAGTATAATACTGGCAGCCGAGGTTCCAACATGAAACTGCAAAATGCAGAGTAATAAGCTGTAAAACTTGCTATTTTGCAGTTTCTTATGTAAAGTTAGAAATTTTACAGTTTATCGCCGTAAAATTAGCCGTAATATACTATAATAACAACAGTATAATATTGGTAGCAGAGGTTCCAGCTTAGAATTGCAAAATGCACGTTAATAAACTGTAAAGTTAGCAATTTTATAGTACACTCAGGCACATTGAAAATAGCGACCCAAGAAGAAAGCATCGGATTGAAATGAAATTTAATACACATAATGATACAGATGAGAGATTCACTTGATCTCAAAATCGAGACAATTGAACGAATACAGGGTATGCGAGGACACAAATACAGAGCAACTTCAATAGCGTGTTGGACCACCTCTAGCTACAATACATGCCGCCACTCGGTCCGGCATTGAGTTGATTAGACGCCTGATGTTGTCCTGAGGCAGATGGGCCCACAAATTTGCAACAGCCAAAGCCAAATCACGCACAGAGTGACACGATGGCATCTGACGTTTTAGTTGATCCCACACATGTTCTATAGGGGATAAGTCGGGGGAGCGGGCCGGCCATGGAAGAGTCTGAAATTGGCGTAGGAAGTCTTGAGCAACTCTTGCTGTATGCGGACGAGCATTATCTTGCTGGAAAATTGCCCCTGGGAGACCATTTAGGAAAGGTCCTACATGGGGTCGAAGAATATCATCAACATAACGTTGGCCGGTTAAGTTTCCACGCATCACAATTAGATTGGACCGGCTATCATAGGATATGGCCCCCCAGACCATTACACCAGCTGTGCGTGCAGTGTGACGTAGAACAATGTGGGAGGAATTGTACCACTCACCTGGGCGCCTCCACACCCGTACACGGCTATCATCAGTCCCTAAAACAAACCGAGACCCATCACTAAACACAACTTTTTGCCAATCTGTGACATTCCACATGGATCTGGCTTGGCACCACTGTAGACGCAGTCGCTGATCAATCCGACGATTTCTTCTTGGGTCGCTATTTTCAATGTGCCTGAGTGTATATTGCTGTAAAA
The DNA here is from genome assembly GCA_038373865.1 of Uloborus plumipes. Lineage (NCBI taxonomy): Eukaryota > Metazoa > Arthropoda > Arachnida > Araneae > Uloboridae > Uloborus > Uloborus plumipes. The sequence continues at coordinate 42,359 of JAXGGA010001755.1, read as the reverse complement.
TTAACAATTTTACAGTTTAGTACTGTAAAAACAATTTTTACAGTTTATTACTATAAATTGCGTTGTATTTTATAGTGTAAAAAGCAACATTCATTTTTTACAGTGCATGGGAGCTGACAAGAGCTGAGCTCCTTCACTTATCTTCAAATTTATGCTAATTTTTTACATTTTAGACAAAATTCAGACTATTTACCTGCAAAAATACGATCTAAGAACTATATGGCTCCTAAAATTCTTCAGCTAGGAATTAAGCCCTGGTTACACTTATCCTTTGAAACGTTTTCTCAAACGTTTCGAACAGACAAACCGTTTTTGTTAATTTAGGAAAGTATACTTTAGGGTGGTTCACAAACCTATGGTAAAAAAAAAAAAAATGTCCTAGAGTTCACGGCGGTGGCTCATTTTTTTACTTTTATCCACCCTAATATTCTGCCGGAATTTCAACCTCCTATTTAAATAAAAAGACGGTGCTCAAAGCTCAATAGTTCTCCAGTTTTTGTCAATTTCAAACGTTTTTCGGTTGAGCGGCAAAAAGAAAAAAAATTCCGGGTGTTTTGCTATCATGTTTGCTGATTCTTATGTTCAATGATCCCATGAATCCTAATATGGCCACCCTTTTCCCCCATTGCCTCCCACTTTTCGAAAATAGCGCCCCCCCCTCCCCTCCTATTTTCATCAGATTTCGACAATTTCATAGATATTATTTGGAGGGGAAGGAAGCAGTATATTTACCATTAACATTCTTCTATAGGGCTAGAGAGGTGAAAAGTTCAAAATCATAAACACTTTTCGCAAGTTAGGAGACTCATGGGGGTATCCCCCCCCCTCCGTAAAATATTTAACATATCATCAACAACTCATTTTTTCCAGCTTCAAAATTTTACACTTATTTTTTGGTGCAACACAATAATATTGGACTGCTTCTATGACTCCCACGTCCAAAAAATTTTTCAAGCTGTAAAATTTTTTCTGAAATCTTGGAAACATCGCATGTTACATATGATTCGTACCGCAGATTTAACTCAGAAAAGAACCTTTCAGTATTATTTATATTCATTCCAGTTATGTTCGAGTGATTACCGTGAAGGGAGAAACGGAGATTATGTTTGGATTTAGTGGGGCACATTACATAAGAAACAGCAAGAATAGTGTCAGATACATTTGAAGTTCATTTTGTGCCGAGCAGTGCTGTTATACTGAAATTTGCTATAAGTTTTTAAATAAAGCCAAAATATTTAAACTTATTGCTATGCAATTCAACTTTCCATGTATATTAATATATAGATTTTTTTTTTTTTTGAGAGAGAGACTTTTAGTATTGAATATTTTATTGTCTCAGCAAGGATAAGTACTCAATTTGCTTCAACAGCAGGTAAAAGAAACTGCTTATTGTCCTCATTATTGAAAAAAATTCTGCTAAATTCTTGAATTATTTGAACATTTTCCTCAGCAACGTTATTTGCCATTATTTATTTATTTTAATTTTTTTCTTTTAACTCTGTGATTGATATCATATTTGCATTCGTTGGGGCGTAGGACGAAGAATGTTAGAAAATAATCCCTAATATTCATGTTTGAAAAAAATCCAATTGTTCTGTACTACACTTGTTATATTTCACATCTTTATTCTTATAATAACTTGCTTTTCTTTCAACTAGAATTTGATACGAAAAACTAAGTCAAACTAATTAATTCACCAGAAAGGTGTCACAAGTACTTTAATAAAACTGTCCTAGTTGTTATTTCAATTTCCAAGTCGTTCATATCTTATAAGGTTTTTTCAAGTTCAGATATTCCCAGAAGTTTTAATAGCAATGGCATCTATTAGTGTTCAATCTATTTGTTGTAATGTACAGAAAGACGCTGAAACTGTAAAAAGTGTTGTACCTAGATTATTTCTCTCATGATTAAATAAAAAATCTCTTTCTTATATATGAACATAAATATTTTGAGGCATATAAGAGACTGGATTTTCTCAGATAGGCTCCCTATTTGACTAATAATAACTCAATTATCTCTTTATAATCAGCAAGAGTGATTATAGATTTATCTATAGATTTATAAAAAGCTCACAGTTGAAGCTTCAAACTTGTTAAAGTATTTTTTAAGTTCTATGTGCAACATTCTTTTTTTTTTTTTTTTGGTTTAATTCTTTGCCAAACATTTTTTCTCTTTAAAGTTATTAAAAAGAATAGAACTTGTGAGGCCAAAGTAAGCATGAAGTAAATATCTTTGCCTAAATTTCAGATTAGTTCTATGCCAGACTAGCTACAATTGTTTATTTTGTGCAATTAGTTTTTATAATTTAATTCATTCTTCTTGTGATACTGTTAGCACTATTAGTTTAAATCTTTAAATCTTGCAATTTTTTTCTCTGCATCTCACTACTTTAAAAACATGAAAAACATTTTGCACAGTTCTTCCACAACTCTATTTTGGCAAGCGTAAGTTTTGAAAATCATAGCACAACATGTAGACAAGTAGTACTGCGATCTACATTGTATGCTGCGATCTACTGAATAATCAATTGTATCAAAGGTGTTGCTATATAGATTCAAACGATTAAGAAACTTTCCAATTGTTTGAACTAATAATTATGCGTTGGAAAATGAGAATAATGAAAAAAAATCTCTTCCAAGAAAATGGTCTCTTTAGTCTGAAAAACTCAAAAATTGGGATAATTACGAAAAAGCGGAAAAATGAAGGGTGTTTGAGCACCATCTTCCATTAAGAGTAGGGAGCTGAAATTTTAGGGGAGTGATCTCATACATAAATGTAAAAAAAGTAGGGTGCGCCTTGGTCCGTAGCAAAAAAATTTTTTTTGAACCACCCTAGTATACTTACGTGATCAATCATTTATTATTATTTTTTCAATGAGAGAAAGCGTTAAGTACTATCATTTTTTTGCATTTAGTTAGTACTTAAATTTTTATCTAACACTCCTGCATTCAAAATAAACATCAATGATCAATCTATAAATCATGCAAAAATTTGTTGTTACCATTGAGGGACGTAAAATACTTTGAGCACCAGCCGAACTATTTGATAAACAACAGTGTTTCTCACAGACAACGTTGACGAATCCTGAGTTAGAGATATGCTTCTCAATATTCTCAGGCCACTCTTCAATGAGCTAATCTTTTCACTTCGTATCCTTGGAATGAACTTTCTCTGAACAGCTTTCAAGAATGCGAGCATTGTTACTTTATTCCTCCAGAGACTAAATTTCTAAAACGGCAACCGCTGATATCACAAAATAATTTTTTTACTCCTCTTTTCGTTCTCTAATTTTGTACTAATATCACGTCGTAAGAAAATTAAATAACCGTCACTGCATCTTCGTTTTAGGAACTAAATTTCTTTACCATCTTTTCTCAGCCAACTTTTTCAGATGTGTAAAAAATCTGAAACTGCACGTAATGTATCATGAAATAAAAAAAAGGCAAACGCTTAAATACAATTAATAACTTTAATAAATAAATAAATAAATAAATAAATAATGGAACGTTTCTTACAATGTTTTGTTCAACTGTTAACTGCTTGGGGGGAGAGGGGAAGATGACAAAGAAAAAGGGAACAAGAAGAAAAAAAAAAAAAAAAAAGAAAACCTCTTGAGATAAGCGCTAAAGAGAAATTCGAATCCTGCATAAATTATTATTTAAAATAGGGGTTCGTTTTGAACAAACGTTATCAGAACTTTCATGACATAAAAAAGTTAATATTTTAAAGTTACTAATACTTTTAAAGTTTCTATTTCAATTGAAAAATGTTAAACGCTACTATTTACTGAATACATCCTAACCTATTTATTAAAAAGACTATAACCGGTTCTAGGAAAAAACGTCTCCAGCAAAACGTCCCCGGAAAGAACGTAAACGACAAAACGCCCCCGGAAAAAACGTCCCCTAGGAAAAAAGTCCCCGGAAAAAACGTCCCCTTGGAAAAAACGTCCCCTAAGAAAAAACGTCCCCGGAAAAAACGTCCCCTAGGAAAAAACGTCCCCGGAAAAAACGTCCCCTAGGAAAAAACGTGCCATGAAGAAACGTCCCCTAGGAAAAAACGTCCCCTCGGAAAAAATTGAGGTGCAAAAAAATTTTTTAATCATTTTCTGTGAGTGATTAAATTTTTAATCATAATAAAAGTAATTCTTTTGAAAAATGAGAGAAATATTTTATTAAAATTTTTTTCTAACTAATTTTGGAAACAAAGAAATGTTATATTTTATCTACAAAATTGTTCTTAAATTGACTTGATTCAACATTTTTTCTTTGTTTTTTTTTCTATTTTATTTTATTTCATTTCATTGTAAGTTTTATAATTGTCAGGGAAAAATAAACAAATGTTAATGTATGGTCAGTCGTTTCTTAGTTGAATCCTTCAATAGTTTTTTTTTTGTTAAGAAGGGATCCTGCTTTAAAAGGCTCAAAAAATTGATTTTTTGGGGGGATTTTATTTTTTAGGATTAAAAAAACTAGAACGAACTTTTTAGATTATTTTATTACATGTCTGAACATGGGATAAAACATTTTTTGGGGAAAAATATCCACATGCAACCGATTTTTATGCACATTCGTGCAACTGCTGTTTTCAATTGGCGGGACAAATAGAGCTCATAATTTTCATTAAAAAAAACACCAGTCTAATTTTTTATATTTCTTTTTTCAAACCTGAGAAAACATTCAAATTTAAAAATTAAAAAAAAAAATCACTCCTTCGAACATTTATTTGTAAACTACAGATTTTTTTGAAGTATGACCACTTTCCCCATTGACCATTTTACATCACCAGACCTTATACAGTGGAGCCCGCTTAATGGAATAGCCATTTTGCCACTTAAAAATATTCGAAAAAGCGGGATATTCCATTTTCCGGGATGAAAATAATGAGCTAAAACGGTTTGGTACATTAAAAATGTATAATATTTAGCGGGATATTCCTTTAACCGATATTCTAGTGGGCTCGACTGTATTTGCAAGGAAAACTATTGCTCAATAATTATATTTAATATCCAATGCTGTTTAATAATATCAAAAATTACAACAAAAAAATCCATTAAATCAAGCGATAAACGCTTCTAAGTAGATAGATTATGAGAAAAAAGCACAACTAAAATCATTTGTTGCAAAAAAAAAAAAAAAAAAGTAGTTTAACAAAAGCTGCTAAAATTTCTATTCATCACTAGAAAAAAAAAAAAAAAACTTAATTTTGTTCGTACAAGATGCTTTTCTATCGGGGATGTCTTTCCAACGGGACGTTTTTCCCTAGGGGACGTTTTTTCTTCGGGGACGTTTTTTCCTCGGGGACGTTTTTTCCTATGGGACGCTTTTTCCTTGGGGACGTTTTTTCCGGGGACGTTTTTTCCTAGGGGACGTTTTTTCCTAGGGGACGTTTTTTCCGGGGATGTTTTTTCCGGGGACGTTTCTTCGGGGACGTTTTTTCCTATCACCGTGAGAAACTCAAATATTTCCTACCTAAACCATAATTAACACTAAATGATAGTTTTTTAATTAAAAAATGGGGCTATCGGTTTTTTGATTCAGTAAATGAATTAATTGATTAATTCAGTAAATTGGAGGCTCATCGTCCCAGAAGAGAAAGATACAAGCGATTTTATTCTCTATGCATTTATTATACATATATAGAATTATAATTACAGAATTATTGTCATAAAACTAATAAAAAAGCATTTAAAACAATGGAATATATCAAAAGACTTTTTTAAAGGTATTTTATCACTTATCGTTTTACTTTCAAGTGAGAAATAAATGAATAAAGACAGAAAGAAATGAGAAAAGAGAACTCATATGAGAGGAAGTTGATAAATCAAAAATGATGTTTCCATAAACTCGTAAACTGATACAGAGTAAAATCCACCCAGAAAGAGATGGAATATTGGTGTGAAAACTACCACTCGTCAACATTAACCAAAAATAACCCCCGAGGACATGAAAAGAGAAGAAGACAAGTCACAACGCCTGTTAGCAATCAGCTTGGCGCGCTTCACTTGGCGCCAACACCTTGTCACTTTCCCTGCAGTAAACCTAAACACGTGCTTTCCTGGGGTTCGATTCTGACTCAAAAAGAGTCAAATATAGTTGAACAGTCAACGAATAAAGAAGTCAAGAAGGGTGACTGTACGGCGAACGAACGAAGCTTTTTTTGTATTCATTTTTGATAAAACACGCTTTACAAAGAAGAATTTCTTCATTTTTGAGATGGCCTTTCAACGTCCGTTTTTGATCTCCCTGAAGAGGGGTGATTCGAGTCAGAAATGGGGGTTCAGCATCAAAGGAGGGAAAGAATACCAAGAGCCCTTAGTGGTTCAAATCGTGAGTATTTGGTGTGATTTTTGTGATTCACATGTATGTTTTTTTTTTTCTCTCAAAATATAAATCTGAATTTAGTAATGTTTGTCGACACAATTAGGGGTTACCATAACTTTTCCTTTGCACATAGTAACAATATTCCGATGACATAATACAGTGAAACCATAAATGCAGTGAAGTCAGAATACAGTGAGACCTCGCTACAGTGAAACCTCTCGTAGCGATCACCTTCTCCAAAAAAGTTGACATTTTTCCTTTTCCAGATATTTCTTAACAATAGGCATGAATACAAGTTTGAAGCAAAAATTCCATTTCATTATGGATAAACGTCATTTTCGCAAAAGTAATACAATTCATATCCGACACTTTTGTATTGTTTAAAATTACTTTTAATATTACCACCTTCTAATCATGTTTGTTTATAGATTCTCTATTTATTTTTGTATATTCAAGGATTAATGGTTTGTATAAAAGTGAATTATGAAGGGTTTAAAAGCAGTGTTACTAATTTGTGGCACAAAGAGTATGAACAGATAGGGAGAATAACAGAATGGAGAATAAATTAAGCCTTTAAAAATCGATCCAAACAAGTTACAAGTGTAGAACAAAAATAAAATGAAACAATGATTCTAAAATTTATTCTGTTCGCTATTACAAGGATGGGGGAAAAACAATTTTCTCTCTCTCTCTCTCTCTCTCTCTCAAAAAAAAGCAAAAAAAAAAAAAAAAAACATTAATACAAATAGTAGACACTCCATAACTCAAATCAACTATTAGAAAAAAAGAGAAGGGGGGGGGGGGAGTAAGTCACATCTTGTCTGTTGTTTGTACAGTTAAAAGTTTCTCACCATATTCAACATAATTGTTTGTTTTATATAAAAAATAGCTATAAACATTGTTTGCAATATTGAAATACCGAATATTGTTATACCGAATGCCGGTATAACATTTTTATGTGTTACTATTTACTCTTTTTCAAATAATACTATAGGTTTCGTTCCTTCCTTGTATTGCAATGTTGCTTTTACCATTAACACTACTCTTATCATTAATATTTTGATTATAAAAGTTTTTCTTTCATTTTATTTTTGTTTATAGTAGAATTGTTTGTAATGTAGTATATTCTGTTAATTTTTGTAACAATTCTAATACCGATATTGACCCCAGTATCTCGGTATTGCATACCGAATACCAAAGTAGAATATTTGACTGGTAATGCAGTTGCTAGCTGTTACAGAGAGGAAAATATGAATCGCAGAAAATGTTAGGGCAATGAAAAATAGTACAACTATTTCGTTATGAAGTTTTTTTTTAAAGTTGTATTGTAATTTTTTTTGGAAAGATAGTTTCGTAATATTTTACATTGTTGTTGCATTTCAATACGATCTTATAACATAATATAACTCCTATTGATTTAAAGCTATGAATTCCTATATTCTCGTTTCTGTTTTGAATTAAAATACTTTTATATATTTAAGTATTTTTAATTTAATTTTAAAAACTATTAAGAAAATAACCCTGAAAATACGCTAGAATCATCAGTTAAAAATATATAACTAAATTTTGCTGGGTAGGAATAATACTTAGCAAACAATTTGCAAATTTTGTTGAACTTGACACTTGTTGCAAAGCAATGGTAATTATTTTTTCTTCATTAATATTCCTTCAATTTTTAAACTAACCTAATTTTCTGAACTGTAATAACTGTATTAGAATATTTAAGTATTTGGAATTTATTTTAAGAAAATCATGAAAAAAACTTTAAAAATTATTAAGAGTTGCAGTTCGATTTGGAATAACTTTTTTTTTGTACAGGAAACGTGCATAGAGAACTTGAATGCTCTGTTGAATTTTATGAGTTTTCGAAATTCCATATGTGACGGAATGACAATTTTGATGAAAAATAATAGATCAAGTGTTTACAGTGATATTATTTTTATTAAACTCGACTTTTGTTGAATTTTATTGGGGAGTCAATGGTTAAAATATGGAAAACAAAATTGAAAAAATATCTTTTTTTGCTTTACTTTTTGAATTTTAATGTCGTTTTTGATTAATGTTGGAGGCACATTTTTTCAGCACTAAGGGGTTTCTAACTGCAAAGTTTTTCTTTTTTTTTTTGTGTGTGTAAATTATGTTTTTTTCTCTTTTATTTTCACGGAAGGTTGGGGAACTTGGAGAAGTATCATACATACTTAAAATAAAATAAGCCAAAACAATTACTAAATTTAAATTAAGCTCACTGTTTACAAATTGTACATTATTATTCACGAAAGTCGAAAGAAGAACTGGAGACATTTTTGAGTATTTAATCCAGTTTAAATATTGTTAACCTTTATGACTGTTTTAGTTTCATGTGACCATGATATTAACCATATTTGCAAGAACTGTATGTAGCCTGCTATATTGCAAATCTGGTGTAGAACGGCGACTTTTCCCATTGATACTCTTCAGATCAGTTTTTGCTCTTCTCAACACCTATTCAGCAAGATTTTTTTACTCCAACTTTTTCTCCTTTACTAATTAAAGATTGAACATAGAAGTCAGATTGATCTTAGTTGTCATAACAAAAAAATGTAACCTTGTATAAAGGGCAATGCGAAGAAGCTCTCATGATACCATTGTAATCAGTTCGCATTCTCGAATCATTCCATTTAGAGCACAACTCATTTGAAATTGAATGTACGCAATATTCCGCATTGCAACAACAAGCGGAATTTTAAAACAAGCTTTAGAAACTTCTTGAATAAGATGTAAACATCATTCCCCAATCCATACCAGCAATTTAAACTAAAACAGACTTAAAGAATGACACTTAAGATGCTGTTTTGTTTACAAGTTTAATCGATCTCGTTTCTTTGTCTTGCTATTAAGCGTTGAAGAATTCATTGTCAAATATTTACTAAATTGCTAATTTGGATAGGATTCAGAAATGATGTTTTAATTGAATGATGTGATAAAAACAGTTCAAATATGTTTTTTATCACTAAATAAAATATATCATTAATGTAATGCAAAGTAAATAGGTGATTCAAAATAATTAAAAGTAGAATCATCAAAGAGAAAAATAAATAAAGAGCTCTACGAAATTAAAATTTTCAATGTAGCAGTCAAATTTTCCCAATTTCAACTTAAATATTTATTTTCATGCATTTTAAACATTTCCAAAGCACATAACGTTAACAATCATTAATTAAAATGGAGGAACAGAAAAAACTTAAATTTGTTTTTGAAAAATTAAAAGTTTTCACAGTCATGAATTGCAGTTGGGTTTTCACTTAATCTTCATGAAAGTTTTTATGTTACACAAATTTCAGTTTACCTTTTCATATTTTTCCTTTGTTTTAAATATTACTTTTCACTATTTATTAATTTTTTTGCAGTACCTACGAGTTTTTTATTTAATCTAATCGGTAATTTAAGTTTATCGTAACGTCATTTAAGAATAGTTTATCCTGATATAAATTTCGAAGGACTCACGTCGTTATTCTAATAGGGACATACAGAGAATATTGAACTGGTTCACAACATTCAAGGAATTTTTTTTGAAGCTGTTTTTTTCATCTCTGATGGGATTTAAATGAGCATGTTTGTATTGTTTTGAATTTTTATCTCATTCTGAAAGGTTTTTTTTGAACTGTTTTCCATATCCAGATAATATATTTATAGGGAATGGTACCGTTATTTGAAAATAATAACCTTTGTTTGAACAGGGATTTTTAGAAACTGTTGTTTTTACAGCAAGGGGAGATTTTAAGGAATGTTTTTCTTTTTCTTTTGGGGAGTTTAAGTGACGACATTGTCCAAGTTCTAATGGGGATTTTCAGGGTTTTTTTCTCTGTTTGACGCGTTCAACTGTATATTTACATAAACAATACTCTAAAATGTGTACGCTTCTTATTGCCTCCTTCCTACCCCTTGTCACAAATTCTCACATGTTTACAACCCCCCTCTCTCCCTCAAAAAAAAAAAAAAAAACCTTTTTGTGGATTTTCTGCAAATTATATTGAAGACAAAATGCAGATTTTTTCTGTCTTCTAAAAGTCTGCAAAAATCTTTAAAAAACTTCGAAAAACAAATCTTTTTACACATTTTATGCATATTATTTGTAGCTGGGCCTCCTCAAAGAGTGACAACATTTATAGACGACCCCTAAGTCAAAATTAATCATCGGAAATGGAAAAGATGCAAGACAACTGACCAAAAGCTTACTCATCAGGAAAACACGTTAACTCTCATATCCGAACTTTGAATATAATGGAACATAAATTGTATATTTTAGATCTTTTTCATTTCATGGTACTAATCAGGTAATTCTATCTCAAAGCCAGATACAAGAGTATAAAAATTGTTCGACTTTAAGATTATATTTAAAAATACTCTTCTTGATTTTTTTAACATGAAAATAATCATCTCTTAGCTTTTTATTTCGCTCTTAAAGATCGGAAAGAAAAAAAGAAAATTCAAATAATATGCTGAATTTCGGACACGCTTTAGTTATAACACACATATTTTAATGCAGAATTGAACTAATTCCAAATATTTTCATCCAATTAACGCTCTTCATCATCATACCGCAAATTACAAGTCACCTGTCTGTGACTATAACGTAAACCTAAGGTGTTGCATGAGTTGACAAGAAAGTTGCAATTTCTACGACAGGAGTCATGAGCGACGAATAGAACAAGTGCGTTGACAAAACGCCAGTATTTATTTCTTTATTTCTAAAAAAAGGTTTAAGCTTATAAACAGAGTGTATTGTTACTGAGAATATGTCCTTGACAATTCCATCTTTTTGCCTTCTCTCAGTTAACCGGAAAACTTAAGTAAAATGTTTGTTTCAATTTTCTTGAGCATGTTCCAGTTTCGGTTTCTGAAAGAAGATTCTGCTCAAGTACTTAGCATACTAGTAAAAGAGTAAAAAAAAAAAAAAAAAAAAAAAATACGAGCGAAATCATGGCAAATTAGAAGATTTTAAAAAGATTCCTTGCCACCTTTTTTACTTGCAAACCAAAACCTTCTTGGCACTATGTTAGTGGTGTTTTCTTTTTCGTTTGCTATTTATCGCTGAATGCCGGCAGCACAACATTGAGATGTACGGAATGGGCATGCATTTAATCTGCAGAAAATGTGGAAAAGAAAAAGTTTTTTAAAACAGACTTCTACAAATTTTTAGTAGACAGAAAAAATCTGCAATGCAATCTTCAGAAAATCCACGATTTTTTCTTTTAGTTATCGTAAATATTCTGCAGGGTTTTTTAAACATGTTCCAAATGTATTTAAATTTTCTGCAGATTTTTAAAAACTTTAAAATTTTTTTGCTGTGTCTATATTAACAACCTCGAACAGTGTAGAATTTGAAGTAGAAACTGAATGTATTATTAACCATATAAGTGTGCTAGTGTATTGAAACTTGAACGAAAATTTTAACAAAATTGTAAAGTACTTCAGAGCAGGTAGAAGGGAACTTATGTTGAAAGTTGTATTTTATACGGTTGGTTGGGAAACGTCAGTCCCCCTTTTTTGAAGCTTTATGCAAAAGTTTTGGAAAAGAAAAAAAAAATAATGACTTATTTCATTTTTGACTTTATCAGTGGACAAAATTTTACCATTTTTTCTAAAATAATGCTTTAAATACTCTTAAAGATCATTATTATTTTCAAAAAATCATATGGTGTCTCACTTACCCCATACGAAGAGGAAAGTGAGTCATTCATAATTTATTTAGATTTGAAGCAAGCATATCTAAAAATAGGGGTAAATTGGTGTTACTTGATAAAGTATGTAAAATTTAAGTATGAAATAAGTTTTTGTAAATGCATCTATTTCAGAGGTTATCTACTTAAATATGTGTGACGGAGAATTATAAAACTAAAATCCAAACAATTGCATTTGTGAAATTTTTTAAAAAGCCTATAGGTACAAATTTTACTTTTGCGTATAAAGCAGTGTTTAATATACATAATATAATCGATAAAGGTTAGTTATGGTAGATTAGTGAACATTATTAGTTGAAAACAACGGAAATACTAAATGGCAACGTCTATTTAAAGACCAGAGAGGATCAACATCATTTAATTCTTACTAAAAATTTCAACATCGTCTGCATCAGGTCTGTAAAAAGTCGCTCTTTCGAGTCTTTCTTGCAAATTTAGGAGTATTTTTTCAGTTATATGATCACCTTCTAAAATAAGAGCTATATAACACTTCATGGTTTATCTTAGAGGAAAGTTTCACCAATATACAGGGTGTTTTATATTGAATGGGACAAACAGAACAGCTCAGTGTGACTACCGTAATGTATTTATTTAGCTAAACTAAATTTATTCCTCAACTACAACTATACAAGTTTGATTTGGTTAGAGGAGAAAAGCTTTGAATGACGAACGCGCCGCTATATTAGAATGTAACGTTTCCTGACAAAAACATCGTGACGTCAGCGTGACGTTTGCGTGACGTTAGCCTATGAAAAACGAGCTAGATAAAACGTTACAGCCTATTTGGCGAATTAGAGGAGATCGCTGACTGCTTGTGAGCTCTTATTGGCTCCATCCGTAGTGACGTCACTGCCAAGTTAAGTTGCATTTTAGTATAGAGGCGCTGTTAAAAACAAAATGTCGTCCATTTTGTTTGACAGCGCTTCTCAGGAAAAAGCGCTCTGACTGTGGTTCAAAGACATTTTTACATGAAATTTCGCCAAGAACCACCACATTGGCATAACATAAAGACTTGGAGGAACTGAAACAGCGGATAACTGCAGTGTTGAACTCCATCACAGGGGATATTCTGTCATGAGTGTGGCAGGAGCTTGATAACCGTGTAGAAAATTGTCGTGTCACCGGAGGGGCACACATTGAGCACCTGTAGAAACTTGAATAAATGTAGCTTTGAGGTGAAGTTGAATTTTCTAAATATATTAATTACAACGTTCACAATCGCGTTTTCTTTTTGTCCCGTTCAATATGAAACACCCTGTATAGTCAAGAGTTTTTTGCAGCTTTTGTAGATCAATTATCAATTCCACCTAGGTCTCCATAATTTGGTATTCCATCCGTAGAAATTTTTTCATCAGAGTTGCTTTCCAGTAAATATTGTCCCTATTATGAGGGGACTCACTTACCCCGTAATGAGGGGGCACACGTACCCTTGGTAGAAGCGTCTTAGACAATTATCGATAATACTTCGTGTAAAAATTGCTGTTGAAGTATGCACGTTAGGTTGAACTATACATAAAAGTTAAATGAGCATTAAAAAGCTTATAAAAACTAACATAGAAACCTTCTGTGAAAAATGTTACTTGAACTCTATAGTAATAAAAATACTTAAAAAAGCAAAAAGAAAAACTGGTTAAAAGAGGAGTTTTTTATTGTTTAAATAGATATATTGCAAAAAAAAAAAAAAAATATTATTGTCACTTATCTTACTTAATTATACGTTCTGAAGTTATTTACTTTACTTTCATTAACCATAGAATTTAAGCTTTAAAAATCGTCTCCTAGCTAACATGCGAAAGAGACCCCCGCAAGCTTTTCTATTCTTAACTTATATCCTCCATCTGCTTCCGAGATTTCCCGTTTCACTTCCTGGCAAAAGCAACATGTTGTTCGTTTCAAACAGACGATATTTTTGTTGCCCCTTTTGAGGCAGACAGAAGAATAAAAGATTTCTTCCATCGGGAGTTAACATTAAGCCAAATTGAACCCCATCGATCTAGCACATGAACTGATGCCAAACAACAGTGACGTAATCTAGAACAAAATGTGCATTACAATTATTTGTTTTTATGCTCCTATTTTAAGTTCAAAAAGGTTACTTACTCATTTTCCTGGTATTTGTGTATTTGAGACTAGTGAACATTTAATTCCGTTGAAAGTGAACAATTAAGTAGATAAGCTTGATTGATCTATTAGGTGAGCCGATGCCAAGACACAGTATAACGTAAGCTAGCCAAAAGTGCTAGTTTGAATCTACTTGCTTACTGCTACGATTTATTTTAAACTAGAAGCGATCATTTACACATTTTCCTCGTGTTAATGTTCTTCTGCATTAACAATGTTCTTGTTGCTCTCGTACTTTGACATGCGAGTCATTAAAACTTGCTAAATCTTTTATTGGTCCCAGGTAACTTGAGACGAATTAAAATTTCTTCTAGCAAAAGTGAACAATTAAGTAACTGAACTTGATTGATCTGTTTCAACAACTGATGCCAAACTACAACGTGACAAAATGGTTACTTAAATACTTTTTAATTGTTGTTATTTATTTTAAACTTGAATTTGTATCATCGCCTCAGATAAACATTGTTGTCAGAGTAATATCATCATTTCAATTTGTACAGTAGGGAAAACTACGTTGCATGTAATTATTACCATTCATAAATGAGGACATAAAATATATTCTGGTTAGTAATTAAATCTTGTTTTCTGTTGCTATTAAAATTAAACATTGCTGAAATTCGTGTTTTAGGTAATTTGAGGTGATAAAAACTTTCTGCAGTAACGGGGCTACTTCCAGTTAATGGATACATGGTATTTTTCATGAAAAAATAAGGTTTCAAAGTATTTTTCTTGGATGAATCACGCGAAGTAAAGCCTTTCTACACATTTACCGGAAGAAAATGGCTAGAAAATGTTGCATTTGTTCACTGGTGTTCATTCACTTTGTTTGGGCACTTTTTTTCTTTTCAACCACAATAAAACTCGATGCAGAACCATAAAAGCTCTCCCATTTTTTTAAGTACTACTTATATTATCAGAAGTGTTTTTACTGTCATAAGGCAAATGCTATTACTTTTTCCGACGCTATAAATAAACTGTCAAATTTCTAATTTTACAGTACTATACTATAAAATGGCTAATTTTACAGTAATAAACTGTAAAATTGTTAATTTTAGTTTATTACAGTGCATTTCACAGTTTTAAATTGGAACCTCGGCTGCCAGTATTATATTGTGGAAACAACAGTTCACTTTTTGCAGTGCTTAAGTTTCATTTATTGGTCAATCTACTCTACTTGTCATCAATTTCTGCCTAAACAGCTATGGATTCTGTGAGGATATCATACAGTTGTTCTGGGGCAAAGATGGCTTATTGCTGCTCTTAGGCTTGAATACACAAGTTTACTTTGTGTTATATAATGTTCTTCTGCATCAACATTGCTAATGTTCCTTAAAATGAAAGGCTGTTTTTACAGTATAATGCTCTGGTAGACGAGGTTCCAATTTGAAACTAAAATGCACAGTAATAAACTGTAAAACTAGTATTTTTAGTTTCTTACTGTAAAGTTTAGCTGTATTATACTGTAAAAACAACAGTATAATACTGGCAGCAGAGATTCCAGTTTAAAACTGTAAAATTCGCGGTAATAAACTAAAATTAGCAATATTACAGTTTATTAGTGTAAGATTAGCAATTTTACAGTTTCGTACTGTAAAATTAGTAGTTGTACAGTTTATTACTGTAAAATTAGCAATTTTTACAGTTTATTACTGTAAAATTAGTAATTTTTACAGTTTATTACTATAAAATTAGCTGTATTATACTGCAAAAACAACATTCATTTTTTATAGTGAGATTTTCCATTAAAACTCACTAAATCTTTTATTTGTCTCAGTTAACAAGAGACAAATCCAAATTTCTTTCACCACAACTGAACATTTAGCCAAATTAAGCGTCATCCATCAGGCTCATGTACAGATGCCAAACAATTAAGTCATGTAATCCAATTAATAAAGTTTGCTTTTTATTATTTCTCATCTTTATTTTAAGTCTACGTGTTCGTTTTTGGATATTAAGGTTTATTGAAGTGTCTCCAAATTGTGAAATACCAAAGACTGGATAAATGAATCTTCTCCAAACTGATAAAACTGGGTCTTTCGTGTGTTAAACACAGATATATCGAAAATAAACACAAATATACGCTGTATTAGCTTGTTTATGCCTTTTTTCAAGTTGACGTTACTTAATGACGTTCATATTATTTATTGTTTTTTAATTAATTGCCAATTTCTAAAATTCATAAATTAAGAATATTAAGTATTTTGCCATTGCAACTGAAGGGTTAAATTCCATAAATTCTCAACTCATTGAGGAATAACATTTAAAATGTTATCCAATTACAGAACACATAGTTAAAATACAATAATTTGTCGTAAAATTTAAGCAAAATTTTACAGATTCCCTTTTTAATACGCATTTTTCTTTTTTTTTTTTAAATTTGGTACATCACGTAGTTTCGTAAAAAAATACTTTTAATTTACTCCATAGCTAAGTTTCATTAAAGCATTGGATTGTTTTTCTTTTCCATTATTAATTGATAGTTTTTACCGGAACATATACCGATTTAATGCCTCAACGTGTTCTACTCGTGTATAAAGAGTTTAGTAGTTGCTCCTTAATTTGAATAGCAGTAGTATATAATATGATTTGTTTATATCCTTCGACATATTATTCTCATGGATTACTGTTGCTTAACAGACATAAATTAAGTGACGAAAAAATTTCAAATTATACATGCCTTGATTATATAAACAAACAATCAAGATAAAAGAGGACACTTTTTAAGAAATGGCCATAGAAATTAATATAAAAAATGACGGAAAAGTTGTTTTTCACCTTTGTTTTTTAAATTAGATAATTATCATTTGCGTGCTATACAAGTGAATTTTGCTTTCTACTTTTTATCAGATTAAAGTGTTTACAGAAAGATATTATCTTTATATTTTATCACGCAATTGAGTTTTCCCATTTGTTCCGAAGCTTTCAAAAGCGTATCTGTAAAACTATTGGATTTGACTGAATTTGACCCTTCGCTCCTCAAGAAAAGTGAATGATGCTTAATGCGAATCGAATGCGGAACTACTTTCCAAAAGATTGCTTTGAGACAATAGTCCCTCAATGCATTCAAGAGCATTAACTGCACTCATGAAAAGTTTCAATCAATGAATTTTTCAATTAAATTCAGTTAAAAACATGTAATAGATTTTTTTTCCAATTGTACAATCGTTGGAAATCTGAAATTTCTTTTTTTTTTTAACCTTGGAGGAGTATTAAATATAAATTAACAAAAAACAAAAAACAAAATAAATAAAATAAAATAAAATAAATTTAATAAAATTAATTTTTTTTAGAATTGAATAATATTTTAACATCTTGAATTTAAATTATGCTTTTTGCCAAGATGAACTGCTGTAGGTGTGTGTGTACTCCTTCTTCACCATGCTATGGGCGCCACCATGTCCTGCATTGTGGCGAAGGAGCAGGGGCCCGGTAGCTGTACCGGGTGGTGAAGCACCGGTACGCCCTGTTACAGATTTCGAGTCCGATTTGACAAACGTACTGAACGACGGCTAAGGTACAAAAATAACACAGATAGCAATGTATTATTTCCCAAAAGAAAAAAAAAATGATGACTGATACAGTCTGGACAAGCAATGCTTAATTTAGCTGAAACTTTTCTTCCATACTATTTGAGCATCCGAATAAATTAAAATAAAAATACTTTTACTCATGTATTATATGAATAGTATACTTGGAAATTATTGATTATATTTCTGTGTGCTGCAGGTAAATGAGGACAGCCTTGCTGAAAGATTTGGACTGAGGACAGGTGATGAAATTATCCAAGTTGGACGAGTTAATGTCCAAGATCTGACTCTTGGACAGGCATATGAAGTTCTTGCCAGATGTGGGAACAAGATAGAAATGTTTGTCATCAGGTAAGTTGATATTACCGATTTTACTTAACATGAATATTAAGGTTGGTAATAATAATGCTTGAAATATTCTTCAAATGGAAGCATGAACTTTCAGCTGTTCTAGTTCTTGACTATCGGATGAATTTTAAGAAATACATATCATGTGTGTTAGTACGAGAAAGCACAGGTGAATTTGTGAAAATGTGACTTTTCTCAAAGTATAAAATCATCAATCCCCATTTTTCTTTAAAATTTGTCAAACGATTGTCCTTTTTAATGACCCTAGAAATGTATTTAGTACAAAAGAAGACATACTTTTCAGGCTAGGGTTGATTGTCATGTTCATCGTCCCTAGAAATGTATTTAGTGCAAAAGAAGACATAAATTTTAGACTTTATATCAATCAGACTTTTGAGGTTTCGTATGGGAAATTTTAGGTTTAGTATGTATCAAAAGGAAATTTTTGGCGATTTAAAAAACATTAAAATGAATTCTTCTCGGTTGCTGATCGCCGCTTGTTTTTAATAACAGTAATAAGGTTATATACGCATGATTTTTACTTCTATTAACATTGTAAATAAAGTACTTGTAGTCAGAGAAAATTATCCACTTCAATTTCAAATCGAATTTATGTTATCTTCCTGTACGCTTTTTTGTCATGCTCGAATGTTCGTACACTTGGGCAACCGAATAATCCATTTTGTTCATCCACAAAAATGATTTTGAGAAGTTTTGTCGTAGTGTATACGGATTTATCTTGCATAATTGAGTATATCTTGGTCTAATTTTATGGTTCCATTATGCATTGAGAATATTGGACGAAGGATTGCAATTCAAAACTCAGGGCCGGCCTTTGCAAATGCGGGGCCCGATTGGAGAACTCTGGCGGGGCCCCCTTTGCAAAATGATTACATTTAGTTTGAGGCTCAAATGAATATAACTCTTTTTAAAATAAAAACTTTTTGTTTCGCTATTTTTTACAAGAAAAAATAATAATAATCATAAATCAATAGCTTGCTAAAACAAGCCATTACAGACTAACCTTTCTTTCTATTTTATGCGCCTTCCCTGACCCTTTCGTTGATGATGAAAAGACTGCTTATATAACCGTTTCATCTATCCGAAAAAGCATGTTGCATTTTTGATTATATTCCCAAGAACCAAGTTGTACTAGTTGCAGGCAAATAGTGGGGTATACACTGCGATGCAAAAGTTTAGACAAAATGCAAATATGTGAATAAAAAGAAAACTATTCAACGAAATGCTTTCAAACTTTTACTGCAGGTACACAATATGGTCCCAAATACGTGTCTGGAGCTCTTATAACTATAACTGGAATCAAATTTTGGATATTACAAAAGACATTTTTTTACATTATTGCAAAAGTTTAGACAATAGTCAGATTTTATGCAAATGTCCCTTGAAATGTGATTGGTGGAGGAAATGCGGGACTGTATTATTCATTTATAAAGTGCAGAGATTGCTGAATAAATAATCAAAATCTCAAAAGCTCTTTAGTTCTCGTGTAAAGAAGATGAGAAAGTTTGGAAGCCGAAATTTGAAAATGAACCTACTTTATTAATTTTTCGTCTTTTAAATCGGCTCTAGTATGGTAGTACATTGTGTTTTGCTTTGTGGAGAGCAAATTCAGACATGCGTATCGATCAAAAAGTCCAAGAAAAATTATATTTCTTAAGGATGAAGGAATTGAAAAAACGGCTCAGACTGACGATTCGCCCCTTAATCCTACAAAACTTCAACTTGGGTCAAAAACAGCACGTAACAGCATAAGTAGATGAACAACTGAATCGGAATGCATAAAAAAACAAAGAATTGTGCCTGAGCCTTTTCGGACAGACTGTCCCAATTATTCAAATTTTAATGTGAAAAGCAGCATATGTATCATCGTGACTAAAAAATGAATGGTACTTTTTTTGATAAAAATTATTAAAATTGGGATGGTCTAGATGCATTATAATTCTTTTCGCGGGACTTGAGAAATATAAAATGAGCATATGCTGTGCTGCTTTTACCAATAAAATCTGGCTTATTTGGGACACTCTGTCTAAAAAGACTCAAGCACAATTCTTTGTTTTTTTTACGCATTCCGATTCAGTTGTTTATCTACTTATGCTGTAACGTGCTGTTTTTGACCCAAGTTGAAGTTTTGTAGGATTAAGGGGCGAATCGTCAGTCTGAGCCGTTTTTTCAATTCCTTCATCCTTAAGAAATATAATTTTTCTAGGACTTTTTGATCAATACGCATGTCTGAATTTGCTCTCCACAAAGTAAAAAACAATGTACTACCATACTAGAGCCGATTTAAAAGACGAACAATTAATAAAGTAGGTTCATTTTCAAATTTCGGCTTCCAAACTTTCTCATATTCTTTACACGAGAACTAAAGAGCTTTTGAGATTTTGATTATTTATTCAGTAATCTCTGCACTTTATAAATGAATAATACAGTCCCGCATTTCCTCCACCAATCACATTTCAAGGGATATTTGCATAAAATCTGACTATTGTCTAAACTTTTGCAACGATGTAAAAAAATATCTTTTGTAATATCCGAAATTTGATTCCAGTTATAGTTATAAGAACTCCAGACACGTATTTGGGACCATATTGTGTACCTGCAGTAGGAATTTGTAAGCATTTCGTTGAATAGTTTTCTTTTTATTCACATATTTGCATTTTGTCTAAACTTTTGCATCGCAGTGTATATGTTTAACTTTTGGAGAGGGCTAATGGGACCAAGCTTAGAATAATAATTTAGAGGATGGCAGGCTGGAGCGCTCTTCTAGACATTTTGCCTCGTTGAATTTTTGAAATGCAATTCTAACAATCTTCGGTAATGTCAGAGGAATGGGCGAGAAATTCAGGCTCAAATTCAGACTCTCCTTTCTAAGTATACATTTTAAAATGATATTTGAAGACATTTTAGGCAGCGGCCCAAACGAGAGAATATTTTTAAGGGGGGGGGGTGGCACTTTGAAAAAAAAACTCCAACTCCCCCATCTATTTGAGGGCTCTTCCCCGAAAATTTTGGAAATTATAGTCCTGAAAACGCAGTTTTAGATGTTCTCTTAGAGGATCTTGATATTAGATGGAGGTTTCTTACTAGAAATGCTTTGAAATTGTTGCCTCAAAAACTAATTTTAAGTCACTTTTGGCCAAGTTATGGAATAAGGAACGGGTACCCGTTCCTTCTCCCATAACTTGGGCAAAAGTTAGTCCCACGTCCAGAAATTTTCCTTAACTTGTGATTAATTGTCTGAACTCTGAACAACCGGTTTCGTACATGTTTACACACAAATTCGGTTTTCGCCACCCCTTTACTACTAGTGTTTTCTCTTCTAAATACCCATCACCCCTATCGCCCCTTTAGAACTTACCGCCCCTTTGAGGAGGCCAAATCGCCCCTTAGGAGGCGATCGCCCCCAGGTTGGGAATCACTGGGTTAGAGGGTAACGGGAGAGGAGAGATCTCTACCAAAATTTTAAATCCCTAAAACGCCATTTTAGGCAATTGACCTCGTTGTTAGACAAAAGGCAAGTCTTCCAGAAATTTTCGGAAATTTATCAGAATATAGAAACAGAAATTTACTATTCCTCCATAAATCTGGCACTGGAAAGTACCTATCCTTTCGTTACGCCACTCGTGAAAAGATTAAAAATTGCCATCCACCTCTAGCTATGCGGGACGGTTTGCTATAACTTCTGTTACGTTTGCTTTTTTAAGGCAAAAAGCTCAGAAATTATCTTGATTAAGTGTGTTTGTTGATTTTTGGAGAAAATAGGGCCTCATGGGTCCCCTTACATAAACGCTCCTGGAAAACTCATCGGGTGAAAAATGCTTTTATGCTTCCCTTTAACTTACGTACTTGTACAACTGATATTTTACGTTTCATACTGGCAACTGTAAACATCGGTAGTGTTTTCTTGGAGAATATTTCATTGTTGATGAATTTTAATAGGCCCACCTCCAAATAAATAAGTAAATACCTTAATTGCCCCTTAAATGGGAGACTCCAGCACAACAAGGTCCTGCGGAAGGCCCCTTATAGCCATAATATTAAGTGACGATAATCTTTTAGAATTTTGACGTTGAGGCAGGCCGATTATGTTTTTTTTTTCTTTTTTCTTTTTTTGACAATAGAGTTATAACTTGCCGTAGGTACGACCCTGGATTTAAGATGTTCAAATCGACAGTTGTTTAAATTTTTCTAATAATTTATCAGACAGTAGTAGTTTTGGGAATGTATCTGATAACTTCAATAGAATAATAGAGATGTCAAAAGTTTCAGAAAGTTCTCTTACACCATAAATTGAACTAATCGCAGCAAAATACTTTCAAAGATTAAACATCAGTTAAATATTGACAATTATCTTTTCATTTTGATATAGCTTTTTTTTAAGTTACCTAAAGGCGAAAATAATTTGTCGGCGCGGGGCCCCTTACTCCTACATCATAAATTGAACTAAACGTAGCACTATACTTTCAAACGGATTAAACACCAGGTAAATATTGCCAATAGCTTTTTATTTTGATATAGTTTTTTTTAACATTTACCTAAAGGCGAAAATAAGTTGTCGGCACGGGGCCCCTGCTTCTACATCATAAATTGAACTAAACGTAGCACTATACTTTCAACGATTAAACACCAGTAAATATTGCCAAATAGCTTTTTATTTTGATATAGTTTTTTTTTTTTAACATTTACCTAAAGGCGAAAATAATTTGTCGGCGCGGGGCCCCTGCTCCTACATCATAAATTGAACTAAACGTAGCACTATACTTTCAAACGGATTAAACACCAGGTAAATATTGCCAAATAGCCTTTTTATTTTGATATAGTTTTTTTTTTAAACATTTACTTAAAGGCGAAAATAATTTGTCGGCGCGGGGCCCCTTGCTCCTACATCATAAATTGACCTAAACGTAGCACCATACTTTCAAACGGATTAAACACCAGGTAAATATTGCCAAATAGCTTTTTATTTTGATATAGTTTTTTTTTTTTTAACATTTACCTAAAAGCGAAAATAATTTGTCGGCGCGAGGCCCCTTTCTCCTACATCATAAATTGAACTAAACACAGCACTATACTTTCAAACGGATTAAACACCAGGTAAATATTGCCAAATAGTTTTTTATTTTGATATAGTTTTTTTTAACATTTACCTAAAGGCGAAAATTATTTGTCGGCGTGGGGCCCCTTGCTCCTACAGCATAAATTGAACTAAACGTAGCACCATACTTTCAAACAGATTAAACATGAGTTAAATATTGCCAATTAGCTTTTTACGTTGATAAAGTTATTTTTTCTCATTTATCTAAAGGCAAAAATAATTTGTTGGCGCGGGGCCCCTTGCTAGAGCGTGGCCCGATTGGGCAAAATCGGTCCAATCGGCCTAAGACCGGCCCTGTCAAAACTATTTCAACCCTAACTCATTTCAGTTACAAGTCACAAAAAAGCATGGTTCCCACCAGTAGCTATCATGCATTTTTGTTTGTCTGATTTGAGACGGTTTTCCTGAAACCCAGAAGGGATCTGTATAGTATCTACCTCTGAATCATCATCAACATTAGTCTGTTCTTGGAAGAACTTCAATGTTTTCCCCAATGTATTATAGAAAATGAAAGCTCGTTTGTTCCAAGTAAACCAAACTAAACCTAAACGTCAAAAGATCTCTTCAGAAAACACTCTAGGTGCAATTTAGCATCATTAATGATGACGGCTGACTCACTGTCGTAGAGATTTGATGGAATGATTCCAGGGTGAACGTTGTTTTAGAACTTCGAAGAGTGTACGCCAAGTTAGTTTTTTTTTATAATTTATACCACATTACGTGTTTTACGGAATGTAGTATCTTTGACAAATCTAGACAGCTGTCGCATGGAATGCAAAATGGGAAAAACATATTTTTGGAGATGTCATCTGAAGAATTCTCAGTTGGTGACCTATTAATTGTTGAAGAAAAAGTGTCTATCTTAAGTTGTCATCAAAGGGATGATTCTCATCTGGTAACCTAAAAAT
Organism: Uloborus plumipes; assembly: GCA_038373865.1. NCBI lineage: Eukaryota > Metazoa > Arthropoda > Arachnida > Araneae > Uloboridae > Uloborus > Uloborus plumipes. Next base: position 18,296 of record JAXGGA010001755.1, on the reverse strand, counting down.
GGCTGAAAAAAAAAAAAAAAAAAATCTGAGGGCATGTCAAATTTATTGCTTTTTGTTATTGGATACATGTTTTATATCAAGGTAATTACGAAAACAGGTGTAATATTCATGGAAATGGAATATCTGGGATATCATTGGCAGTATTTTTAGTTAGCATTTTAATATTATTCTGAATTTCCAGTTTAAGACTATCATAAACTTGAAGCTTATTTTGTTATGTTACCGTGTAGATTTTAAGAAAATTAATCTTTATCATCTTTCTCGTTGGTATGTGCTGTCAAGGGCAGAGCATATGGTACAGCTCATCTATTACGCATTCATTCCTTTTGATATATGGATCTGATGAATATAATGTTATAATTCCTAATAGAAATGAATTTGTACCTACAAGAAACATTTTATGTCAAGTACAGGACGAGCACAAAAGATGAACCTGATTTCAAAATACCATATTTTCGAAGTTGCTGCACATACACTGCGATGCAAAAGTTTAGACAAAATGCAAATATGTGAATAAAAAGAAAACTATTCAACGAAATGCTTTCAAACTTTTACTGCAGGTACACAATATGGTCCCAAATACGTGTCTGGAGCTCTTATAACTATAACTGGAATCAAATTTTGGATATTACAAAAGACATTTTTTTACATTATTGCAAAAGTTTAGACAATAGTCAGATTTTATGCAAATGTCCCTTGAAATGTGATTGGTGGAGGAAATGCGGGACTGTATTATTCATTTATAAAGTGCAGAGATTGCTGAATAAATAATCAAAATCTCAAAAGCTCTTTAGTTCTCGTGTAAAGAAGATGAGAAAGTTTGGAAGCCGAAATTTGAAAATGAACCTACTTTATTAATTTTTCGTCTTTTAAATCGGCTCTAGTATGGTAGTACATTGTGTTTTGCTTTGTGGAGAGCAAATTCAGACATGCGTATCGATCAAAAAGTCCAAGAAAAATTATATTTCTTAAGGATGAAGGAATTGAAAAAACGGCTCAGACTGACGATTCGCCCCTTAATCCTACAAAACTTCAACTTGGGTCAAAAACAGCACGTAACAGCATAAGTAGATGAACAACTGAATCGGAATGCATAAAAAAACAAAGAATTGTGCCTGAGCCTTTTCGGACAGACTGTCCCAATTATTCAAATTTTAATGTGAAAAGCAGCATATGTATCATCGTGACTAAAAAATGAATGGTACTTTTTTTGATAAAAATTATTAAAATTGGGATGGTCTAGATGCATTATAATTCTTTTCGCGGGACTTGAGAAATATAAAATGAGCATATGCTGTGCTGCTTTTACCAATAAAATCTGGCTTATTTGGGACACTCTGTCTAAAAAGACTCAAGCACAATTCTTTGTTTTTTTTACGCATTCCGATTCAGTTGTTTATCTACTTATGCTGTAACGTGCTGTTTTTGACCCAAGTTGAAGTTTTGTAGGATTAAGGGGCGAATCGTCAGTCTGAGCCGTTTTTTCAATTCCTTCATCCTTAAGAAATATAATTTTTCTAGGACTTTTTGATCAATACGCATGTCTGAATTTGCTCTCCACAAAGTAAAAAACAATGTACTACCATACTAGAGCCGATTTAAAAGACGAACAATTAATAAAGTAGGTTCATTTTCAAATTTCGGCTTCCAAACTTTCTCATATTCTTTACACGAGAACTAAAGAGCTTTTGAGATTTTGATTATTTATTCAGTAATCTCTGCACTTTATAAATGAATAATACAGTCCCGCATTTCCTCCACCAATCACATTTCAAGGGATATTTGCATAAAATCTGACTATTGTCTAAACTTTTGCAACGATGTAAAAAAATATCTTTTGTAATATCCGAAATTTGATTCCAGTTATAGTTATAAGAACTCCAGACACGTATTTGGGACCATATTGTGTACCTGCAGTAGGAATTTGTAAGCATTTCGTTGAATAGTTTTCTTTTTATTCACATATTTGCATTTTGTCTAAACTTTTGCATCGCAGTGTATAACAATAAGTGATACCCGAGGAGAAATAAGTTTTTTTTTTCAACAAAGTTCAATTGCACAAATGTGCGAAGACTTTATGAAAAATATTCGATTTCAAATGTCTAATGTTGGAGTCTTTTGTTACACGATAACATCTAATCTGTAATCTGTATTTTTGGTGTCGGGTTAGCATAAACTGTCTTTAACGTAACTATACAGGGTGTCCACTCCAATCGTGGACCAATAGCTAATTTCTAAACCGTTAGAGATAAGCATATAGTTTATTTAGGAAAAAATCTCAAAATTATGAAAGGAATTTTGGGTCGATTCAATGTTTTTCAAAAAATCAAATTTTGAAAGAGTTACGAAATTTAAATTTTTATACAGCCCCCCCAGTCCTATCAATCATGTTTAGTAAAACATTCTTGACACTGTAACGTTTAAAACTAAAAAAAATCACTCTTCTACCACAAAAATTGACCGAGTTATGACGTTTTGAAAAATCAAGATATTGCATTGTTTCATGACGTCATCGAGAGATCGTTTAAGGGACCGTGTGCGAAATCCTTCAAAATCTTGATTTTTCAAAACGTCATAACTCGGTCAATTTTTGTGGTAGAAGAGTGATTTTTTTTTAGTTTTAAACGTTGCAGTGTCAAGAATGTTTTAGTAAATATGATTGATAGGACTGGGGGGCTGTATAAAAATTTAAATTTCGTAACTCTTTCAAAATTTGATTTTTTGAAAAACATTGAATCGACCCAAAATTCCTTTCATAATTTGGAGATTTTTTCCTAAATAAACTATATGCTTATCTCTAACGGTTTAGAAATTAGCTATTGGTCACGATTGGAGTGGACACCCTGTATAAAAAGAAAACACATGGCGTGTGGAATGAACTGAATTATACGTTTGACGTGTAACAAAAATCTCACACATCGAGCATTTAAATTGAAAAAACTTGTTCAATTACAAATTGAAAATTAAAAATTTCTGTTTCGCATTAATGTATCACTTACTATAACATGTGCAGTAGTTTCGAAAATATGATTTTTTAAAATGAGGTCCACCATTTTGCTCACTCTGTATTTCTCTGGAAGACTTGGAAGGAAATCAACTACTTGAAATTCATTTCTAGCTGATAAAACATGAGAAGCACTAACTGGTGTATAATCCCTCTGTACGTCTACCTAGGTGCTATGGGTACCGTAGTATTGAGACCTGGACAGAGAATGGTTTCGAGAAGAAAAGAGTAGATAGCTTTGAAAATATTAGATGGGGGCGCGTATGTTATAGCAGGGCAAGGCAAGGACGCCGCGTTGGGGGAATTGGGAGTTGACCCAGCTGTACTGTACACTGATTAAAAAAACATTTTCTAATCCTAGTACGGTTGTTTATTCACATACACATATAAAAATTGTATGACACCCCAGCCTCCCAGAAGGTAAATTCTGGTTCACTAAATGTGACAAAGGATCTGTAGTCCGACAATAAATGTAGGTGCCTCGATCTCTCGCAACACATGTAATAAATTTGATCAATCAAAATGGACTAGATTGAGCGTATGTGAGGCTTTTGTAAAATAAAGACCTTTTTCGCAAAAATTCATAAGGAATCTGGCTCAAAGTCCTTAGATTTCAGACATGTTCATCGTTCAATCATAGAAATATTATTTCAATTGAAAAGAGTATTAGGTGTGCAATAGCAATGAGAAACATCAAGCTCGTAATAGATCAATAAGAAAAGTGTAAGCTTTCAAATTTCTTTAAGAAAATCTGTAGTTGTTTGACTTCAATAAAGTTTATTTTTGGGTCTTATATTTCAGGGCTAAAAAATGATCTTTTAGCTATATTGACTCTCTTAGATAATAAAGTTTGATTTTTTCTCATAGGCTCCATCGTTGTGTAATATTGATAATTTTATAACTACTCTTAAAGGAACCTTTAGCATATAAATAAGTATATAAATAAAATAACCTTTTTTTATTACATATTCTTTTTTATTAGCTTTAATACAAAACGTTTCTACGGAGCAACTCCGTTTGTTAGATTTATGTATATTGCGTGTTCTATGTAGAACTTAATGTCAAGATTTTTTAAGTTGTTCCAAAGAATTAAGTAGTATAATCAAGAAATGAAACATTGAAATAATGTATTCGGCAGACACCTTACGAACAAAGGGCATTTTTTCAACTTTTTAAATACAATTACTCTCTCAAAACTTACTGAGAGAAACAGAGATCGCGACGGCCACAGTCGCACGTTTTCCTTAATGTTTTATTTTTCAATACTTAAAAAAACGAAAGTAACACTCAAGTGTTTTTGTTACCAGAATATTTTTAGACACATAGAGTTTTCTTCATTCTTTTCCTTTTTTCCGTAAGAGAAAATGTGTTAAAAAAGTAAGAAAATTATAGCAACCTTTAGGGCTCCCATTCTCAATAATTAAGAGCTAAATAACGAATATTATTTCAAACGAGCTTAAGTTTCGTACTTCTAACGGTATAACGGCATTATTTGTGTTTCGTTTCACAACGAGCAAAATTACCCCGAAGGACATATATGACACTGTTGAATATAACATTTGCAAATACCAATAAATCACGCATTTTTTCCTGTGCAAAAATCCTTTGCTCATCAACTTTTCATGCTACGCTTAGTTCACTACATGACATGAAAGTAAATTAACGTCTCATAGTAATTATCGTTTCATGCAGTAGCACTCGGATGTGTTTCGCCGACTTTTTTCTAGTGCGGCTTTAGGATCACTCCCAAAATCTAATCTCGGAGTTCATACGTCATCGTTAAGTCATTCTTGAAGTGACACATCGGTTGCTTGCACGCCCCCTGAAAAGCCACGACCTTCAAAATATACCTTACGCTGAGTCACCTTTAAGTCGTTAAGTTCCAACCTATGTTCTGCTTGTGATTTCTTTTGTATTTTATCAGTAAAGATCGGCCCAACGAAGTTTCGAGAATATTTTGTCATATACTATTCTCATGTGCATTTTCTTTAAATTTTTTAAACGTACAGTTCTATTACTGAAATTTGAAGGAAAATAGTAATAAGAACGGGGTGTCGTGTACTAACCGGCAGAACTTGATTTACCGTTAAGGCCCCGGAAACCTTGCTAAGAGTCTGTCTGCAGTGGACCCTAAAAATTAAAGCCCGTATTATAACAACATAACATTGTAAATTGTTTGTTAGGGTGTTTAAAATCAAGATCCATTTATGTGTATAGTAATGTGGCTTTAACATCAATTTTTCGCTATCTGCCATTTCGCTTAGGTAGTTTACTTCTTCAGTGTACCTCAACCTCTGCCATGGTAATAGAAAAGGCGTGTTATTGCACCTCTGCAACATTTTCGTCGAATATAGGGGGCTAAGGGGCCCTCCAAGAGATGTGTTGGTCTTATTATCCTAGAATTTCTGAATCAGAACCTGGTAACCAATATGCAATATTTTTGATGATTGTTTTCAGCGGTACATAATGTGATTCAGAGATTAAGTAGTGCACAGGGTAGCTGAAGAACCAAGGCGGGTCCTTTGTCAGTTTAGCCCCCGAGTCGCTATTCCCTCATAGATCTTATAAACAATATACTACATTCGAACCTGCTTAATGGAATAGCCATTTTTCCACGAAAAAATATTCTAATAAGCGGGATATTCCATTATCCGTGATCAAAATAATGCATAATAGCGATTTGGTACACTGAAAATGTATTGCATCAAGCGGGATATTCTTTTAACCGATATTCTAATAAGCGGGCTCGACTGTATTCCCATATTGATCCCTCAAAGGAACGAACCATTACTTTCCGACTAGTCTGACGGATCTCGCAGTGCGTTTTCAAAGTTCGACAGTGCATCAGTAAACAATATGCTTAAGTTTTCACTAGTAAGCTTGTAGTTTACCTAATAGCAGTGGTCTCCAACACGGGATTCGTGGAAACCTAAGGCTCTTGAAACTTAGAGCGGAGTGCCGAAGTTTAATAAATGTTAAGTTTTTCAAAGATTTAATTTCTTTCTAAAATCGGCTTGTATGTGAAACTAGTATAAATGAAAATTTTATTTGTTGCTTTCGTTTTTTATTCATAGAATACACGTTAGAGAATCAACTAAAACCCTCATTTGTGTGTGTGTGTGTGAATGTGTGTGTGTCTATGTGCCTGTGTGTGCTGTGTTTCCATTCATTATCTCACTAAGATATTTTTTTATTGCGGGAAAAAAAAGATGAAAAAATAATTTTCTAAGTTTGAGTAGAATGAAGTTTTGATATTCTATTTTTTTTTTTTTTGTTTTTTGATCAAGATGTTCCTTTTAGAAAATAGTAAACTCAAAGGGTTCTAAACCTTAATGTTGTTTTTGTTTATTTTTATCATATATAATGTAGTGAATTTGGTCACATATTTTCAAAAATTTTAAGTATGTTTAATTCATTTAAATGCACCAAATACGCAGATGAAATTTTAAATCACTCTGTAATTAATATTTCTATTTCTAACATTTTATTGTCTGTAGATCTTTCTTCCTTCATTGCCGGAAAAAGCATTACTTAAACGATCTTGATTTCTCAGATAAAACGTATTAAACATTATGAATTTGATTTTGTAACTTAAGAATAAAATGCTTTCTTGTTTGATCTCTGTAACAAAGAAGGAACTTATCTAAACTCTTTTTTTCCATTTGAAAGCGTATTTTCTGAAAAGGTGTCTTTCAAACAAAATACATTTGTTTTGTTTACGAAATTGAAGGTAAAATTCCCGAACATTACAGTATTGTTCTTATTATTTTTTTTTATCGCGTTTGCTGTCAATAAATCCTGCCCCCCTCAAGCCTATCTCTGGGCACACGCATGATAAACGTTACTATAATACAATTCAGAGAATACAGATTGTCAACAAGGAAGCTTAATAAAAATCTATACGCTTTAATTTAAGCAAACTTCGGTGACTTTAAAACTCTTTCACTGTAAAAAATGAATGTTGTTTTTACAGCATAATGAAGCTAATTTTATAGTAATAAACTGTAAAAATGGCTAATTTTACAATAATAAACTGTCAAGTCGCTAATTTTACAGGACTTAACTGTAAACTCGCTAATTTTACTTTAATAAACTAAAAATGTTAGTTTTCCAGTTTATCACCGTGCATTTTACGGTTTTAAACTGGAACCTCTGCTGCCAGTATTATACTGTTGTTTTTACAGTGTAATGCAGCTAAAATTTACGGCAATAAACTAAACTTCACAGTAAGAAACTGTTAAATTGCACTTTGGCTGTCAGTATTATACTGTAAAAACAACTTCATTTTTGTTGATGAAAGTCACCTATGCAATTAAATAAGCGAAAAAATAAGTCAACATTTTCTATAATCAAAAACCAGCGAGTATTATAAGCAAGATAAGATGATCTGATCTTTCTCCGAAAGGAGCAAAGTCAGGGAGGACTCTTCTCTTTTAGTCTCTAAATTTAGGTTCCGGCTGCATCATCCCGACCGCATCCTTCACTCACCGTATGTTTATATACCTGACTCACACATCTTTTTGGAAAACCCACTGATGGATTTAGAGCAAAAATTGATGGAACAATAAATAAAAGGATGTAATATTTATGACCCTCAGTAGCGTGATCAGTTGGGAGAAGTCCCTGGAATTTTCTTGGCGAACTGTATACTCAAGGGAACAGTTTGGTAGTTAGTGAGGTATTTAATTCTGGAAATGGCCTCTTTGCATTTTCTTTATTGTGTGTTTTTTGTTCTGGATTCCAGAAATATACATTTGGTTTTTCGCCCTATATTTCTGTTCAGAAAAGATAAACAAAAATGTAATTAAATTAAATAAAACTGAAAAATAAAAACTGTTGTTTTCCCAGTACAATACTGCCAGCAGAGCTTGCAGTTTAAAACTGTAAAATGCACAGTAATAAACTGTTAAAATAGAAGTAATAATATGTGTAACTGCTAATTTGATTTTATCATTGTGAATTTTACTGTTTTAAACTGGTACTTCTGCTGCCAGAATTATGTTGTAATTTTTGTAGAGTATTGAGGGAAGCTTAATATTTTGTAAAAATACACTGCTCGACATTGAAAATGCAACACCAAGAAGGAGTGGTCAGAAATTCATGCAAATTTTACCGTAGACGCACGTCACTGAGTTATGCAAATGATATGAAATGCGCAGCTCTCCGACGCACGTGAAGTAAGATATAAGAGAATGAAGTTGAAAAGTGGGCTATGTTCATGTTGGTTTTTCTGCCAGACTAATTATCGGAGAAATTTGGTTTTTGTCTCGAAGGATACGTGTGATAGGAGGAAGTGCCACGCCGTCCTCAACGAAGACACTTCCAGCATATAGACGACTTTACAAGGGGTATGGTGATCGGACTGAGAAGGGGAGGTTGGTCCATACGTCAAATTGCAGCTGATACCCACATGGATGCAAGCACTGTGCATCGGCTGTGTCGGAGATGGTTGGAAAGAGGAAATGTAGCCACATTGAGGGGTGCAGGTGCAGCCAGAGTGACGTCAGACCGCTTGGATCGACGGATTCACCGACAAGCTGTGGCGGACCCGCAAGTCACTTGTACGTCGATTCTGCAGCACGTGCAAGGTACCCTGGATGTTCCTGTGTTGACCAGAACCATTTCCCGTCGACTGGTTGCACGTGGCCTGCAATCACGGCGCCCGCTAAGAAGACTGCCATTGACCTCACAGCACAGACTCCAACGTTTGGAATGGTGCCGGACCAGAGCGACGTGGATGGCAGAATGGCAAACCGTAGTGTTCTCAGATGAATCCCGCTTCTGTTTGTCCAGCGATAGTCATCGCATACGTGTGTGGCGTCGACGTGGAGAAAGATCGAATCCGGCAGTAACTGTGGAACGCCCCACAGCGCGACAACGTGGCATAATGGTTTGGGGCGCTATTGCATACAATTCCGTATCACCTCTAGTTCATATTCGGGGCACTAAGACAGCCCAACGATATGTAGATAATGTACTGCGGCCGGTGGCAATCCCCTACCTTCAGGGTCTGCCAAATGCAATTTTTCAACAGGATAACGAACGCCCTCACAGTGCTCGAATCAGCCAACATGCTCTACGAGGTGTACAGATGCTTTCCTGGCCACTATACTCTCCTGACTTGTCACCAATCGAACATGTGTGTGACGTGATTGGACGCCGTTTGCAGAACCTGTCACTGCCTCGTTCAGAGGACGAACTGTGGCAAATGGTTGAAAGGGAATGGAGTGCCATCCCTCAGGACACCATCCGCAGGCTTATTGACTCCATGCCTAGACGTGTTTCTTCGTGCATCGCTGTCCGCGGTGGTCCTACTTCTTACTGAGCCGACGCCGTCCTCGCTCTAAATTTTGCTTATTTATTTTGAAATAAATATCACTTATTGTTCCATGCTGTCTCTGTCTCTTACCAAATTTCATCAATTTCTGACCACTCCTTCTTGGTGTTGCATTTTCAATGTCTTAGCAGTGTATGTCTTAGAAACGAAATTAGTCAGAAATATTTAATTAAATAGCTCATTCTTTCACAAAAAAAGAGGAGTGTTTTCAAATAATCTTGGGAAAAAGTTTGTCAGAACCAAATTTTGAACCCAAATTTTTTTTTCAAATTTTGTACGCTGTAAAAAACAGCGTACAAAATTTGCAGAAAAAAAAAAGCCGAAGACTTTTAAACATTTTTCAGAAGAAAATTTTCTTTTCTAGAGATTAACAGCCAAGAACATTTACAGTAACTTTGAGGAAAAAAAAAAAACATAATAATATAATTATATTTCAATTTTCCTACATTTTAAAAGTTGATTGGTTCATTCAGTAAAATATAATCGCTTTTTTTTTTTCTTTAAAACAAATAGGTGCTAGCGATTTCATTCATGATCAATTAATAATTATCAAGATGTAGAATTTCATAAATTATTTGAAATCATAATAATAAAAATTACATAATTGCTCTATTATTACAATAATTTTATAATAATAATACTAATACTACTATTACACTACTACTAATTATTCTTGTTATTGTTACTACTAATGCTATTACTACTCTTATTATTCGGCGTCGATTAAAAAGCACAATAATTTTATTATTCAATTCCATTTTTATTTGTAAAGTGTTGAATAAAAATTACTCTTGTTGAAGTAGTTCGTTTCTTGCCTATTCAAACAGGGCCGAAGAAAGGCCATGTTAGCCTAGTTGGAGACTAGGGACCCGGCTCTTTGAGTTTCTCGGCTTATAGTTGGCGAAGAATAAATTTCTTACACTATGTAAACAACTATTCGTTTTGTGGAGGGAAGGTGAGCTCGGTGATCAAGGGGCCACTTGGCTCTTAGCGGGCCTGTATTCAAACCCGGAGTTTTTAAATGGGGGAAGCCCGTGTATGCAATTTAATTCTGCAATTATTTTCTCGCTTTTACATATTGGGATTAAAAGATGCTCAATTTTTAAACGTTACTGTTTCTGATTTTTTTTCTCCTTTTATTTTAACAATTGCTTTAAATAACTAAGAGCAGTATGTCTGAAAAAAAAAAAAAAAAAAAAAAAAAAAAAACGATCATGTTTAAGAAAGAATACAGATTAAAGACGCTTAAAAACGCTCTTTCCAAATTTAGTGGTTTATTTTTGCATTTCGTGGTTTAACTTGTCCGCTTCAAATGAGCGATTCGTAGTGCCATCTATTGGGTATTCTTGCATCTTAAATCGTATTTATTATTCCATTGGTTGGAAACTACGTTTAAGAAATAAAAATTTAAAATGCACATGAATTTTTCTTTCCTTTCTTTTTTTCTTTATAGCTTATCGTAAATTTTTCTCAATTTTCTTTAACAACAGAAAAAGGTATTTTATGCCATAAGATTTGGCAGTTCTCATTTAGATGCAAAATATATGTTTTTAAATTAGTCAGGAATTAGTCATATAAAATGAAAGTATTATTCTTTGAATATGCTCAGAATATGTTATCTCTAATATAAAGAAGTAATAGTGTTGGAGCAAAATTTAGATCCAATTCAATTTTTTCTTAGATGGTGTGTTCTAAAATTTTTCTTAAATGTTTTTCTTAACATTCGAGGAAGAAAAAAACATTAAACTCATTGTTGCAGTTTGTTAGGTATCAATTTCAGTAAAGGTATTGCATAACTTTTGATAGAAATTTTATTTTGCAACATTCCAGCGATATTTTGATGTGTAACACAGCGCAGGTGAAATAAAACTTGAAACCGATTCACAACAAAAATTCTGCAAAAGGAATGATTCAAATTGAATAAATAAAATTAAAATTTAGAAAAACAAAACATTTCATCGTTTACTGGCGTTTTAGATTAGTAACTAACAATAGTTTAAAAGCAGTAAATATTGGTACATAGCTCAATTATTTCATCAGTAAAAGATGTTTTATTTGAAAATATTTATGAAAAATTAAAATAAGAAGAAAAAAGACAATTATAATAGCATTAAATAAAGTGTATGTACAAGTATTCATCTCACGGAAGCAAAATCCTTTGAAACTCTTTTCCTTCGCTCGCAACTTAAAATGTTTTTATTTCATAGCTCTCATTAATCGTATTTTGTTCTTCAAGGCTCAGTTGTATGGGCATTTTTCTTTCCTTTCTATCTTCTTTTTTTGTACAGGGTGACAAGAAATAACTTGGACGAAGTTTCAAACCAAATATCTGTAAATACCACTGAATTTTTGACGATACTATGATAGGGAATCGATCCTAAAAAGCTACTAAATAGGTGTAAGTGAGTTAGTTGGGATAACCATTATTGTTCGCAAACTATCTGCCATACTTGAATTGCATAAGCAAGAAACGAAAAAATGTGAAATTGTTTAACGATTGAAAGTGGCTAAATACACGATTTCCTGCACAATTAAAAGGTTAAAAAAACTCAAACATGATGGTGACAGGTCAGGAAGAAGAAGAAAATGCACAGTTAACACATCTAGCGACCAGAAAGTGGTCAAAAAGCGAGTTTAACGAAATCCTAGGATTTCAATGAGAAAGGTTGCTAGAGAGGTGAAAATCAGTATAGAAACCACTCGTTTGATGGCAATTGTTGAGCTTGGTCTTCTCCCTTACAAAATGAAAGAGACTTAAAAGCTAGCAGCAAAGAACAAACGCACAAGACTTCAAAAGAGGAAAGAACTGTTAAGCGGGCCGCAGATGATCGATGGAAAACATTGCTCTTCACAAATGAAAAACTGTTCTCAATTGAACAAATTCGAAATAGCCATAAAGATAGAGTTTGGTCAGCAGAAGCACCTGGAACTTTTTCAATTGTTGGCGGCGTCAACTACCCCTATCTGCAATGGTTTGGGGTGGGATATGTGCTAGTGGGGAAACACCACTTGTTTTTGTTGATCAAGGGATAAAAAATAATCAGCAAACATACCGCAAACTCATTTTGGATGATGTTGTCGTACCTTGTTCGCAAAAGTTCTTTGAAAACCAAAGATGTACTTTCCAACAGTATTTTTCTCAAAAGACACTCTAGATTGATGCAAGACACATTTTCCAAACTTCATTGGAGCTGAAGAATGCCCCCCCCCCCCGTATTCCCCAGATTTGAACCCAATGTATTACTCTGTTTGGTCCATCTTAGAAACAAGGGTGTATACTAAACCTGATAAAACATTGGCATGTCTGCAACCATTCTTCGGGAAAGAAAGGGATAAAATATCAATGAGTGAGTTGCGGCCCGAAGCCGAAAATTTTGTGACACGTCTAAAGCTCTGTATTAATACTAACGGTAGCCAATTTGAAAACGTTTAAATATATTAGAAAAAATAATGTATTCATACTTATTTTGAAGTTTGGTCGCATTATTTTCATTAGCAACAAAGTTATACCGTACGATGTGTGTCCAAGTTATTTCTTGTCATCCTGTATGCAGCTTTTTTATGTCAGCAGTGAAATACGAAGAGTAGGAACAGGAGCTCCTCGATGTGAGGTCACGAGGGGTCACTCTGACCTTCTAAAAATGTCTTCTTTCGGCAAATTTTGTCTGACCATTCAGTAAATGTAGAGATATGATTTCAAAATTGTAATTTAAAACCAACTTGATAGTGATGCTATGAGTATATTTGATCATTCGGTAAAATTCGGACTTTCACTCGGTAAATTGAACATTTTCCCCCTCCCTAAATTTTAATTTCGGGGAACCACTGAGTACGAATGAGTTTTGTTTCTCTTATCAAGATATTCTTGAATTTCACAATTGTAGTTAGACCTTTGTTTAAAATAAATTTAATTTTGTTTTGGCTCGATCCGGATCGCTTAGGTCAATAGAAGTTCCTCTGAAGTTTATAACTTTGTGTGTTTTGGCGCTTGTTCTGGAAATATTTAGGGACCAAATGCGAGTCTTGGGAACTAAACTGCATAATGCAAGAAAATCTAACTATCTCCTATGAACTTGGGAGAAAGAAAAAAAAAAAACAGTCGTGAAATCCGTTCGATTGGAGAAATTTTTGGGCACTTATGCTTTATTTTGATTTTCACTTACGAGGGAATGGTTCAGACTTCTTTTTTCCAGAAGAAACTTTGAAACGTACTTCTTAAAGGGCGCCGAGCCTGAGGGTCTCTTTTTTTGCAACTTTCCCGTGTTTTAGATATACAAACTTGAAATATGTCATGTATTGATGCATTTCAGTGGCGTAATTCCGGGGTCACCGCAAATAAGCGAAAAGCAGCTCCGCAGCAGAGACTGAAGATTGTTTACACGTGGTTTTCCAATGTTTATGAAACTTTCAGGTTGTCATTTGTCATTCTCTTTAATAGCTCAGTAGTTTTCAATTCCTATATTACATTAGATGTCCTTGTAAATAAAAATTAGCTCTTAAAAATAAAAGGCGCATGAAAATATCCCACAGCCTGTTCGATACACCGAGACTCATGCCGTTAAAATATACCATTATGTGGTACATTTCAATTGCTTATATTTCGGAAATGAGGAAGTTACAAAAAATTAGACCCCACCTTCGATCTCAGCACCCTCGATATAAGAACCATGTTTCACTTTTTTTTTCTGGAAAAAGAAGTCCATACCGTTACTTCGTTTGAGGTAGGTTTACTCGCCACATAAACTTCGCATCTTTCTATTTACCAGTCACAAAGCGAATAAAACAATGGTCAAGCGAAGTCAAAATTAAATAAAGAAGCTACATCTTCTGTATTGAAGAGCTACAGCATTTGATGACATTAATAATCTAAAATCTAACCATATAGCAATCAAAAAGAAATTTATGATGATGATTTTAAAACATTTCAATCAACGCAGTATCGTTCCATCACTCGAGATAATTTCATTCGTAAGTTTCATCCTTCTCACCAGTTTTTTCTTTAATAAAATTGGAAGCGTTACAAATATAAGCTCCGGATGAAGTTTTGAGGACGCTAATTTTGGGCTGAAAAGGAAAAAGAGGCGCTCTGTTTATAGAAAGGCTCTTTTTCATAGGCTTGTTCTAGTTTTGAGGAGGTGGAATATTTTTTTTTCTCTTCTTCAGCAACACACCTGCTGAGACGGAGAAAGAACGTTCGAGTTCTGAAGATGAGCGAAATAATTTTTGTTTGAATCATGGAGTACATTGAAGGAGTTAACTGTTAGCTTTGAGTTGAACATTATTTTAAATGGACTATCCGAAATCGCAATATAAATCTGTGAGATTCAGGTAAGGACAGATTTAACGTGTTTTTATATGATGTTGAATTAAATAATATAATAGTTGGCTTAGATATTAAATAGCTATTATTTTATAAATATAAGAACCGTGAGGATCAAATGTTTTTTTTTTTTTTTGTCTTCTTAACACTGAACAGCATATTACCAGGAGTGTATATTAATGAATTTTTTTTAAGGATAGCCATTGAAATTTTTCATCTGCGCTCCTTCTTTGTGAACATTGAAAGCAGAACATATAAATTACGAAGAAGGCATCTATTACGCATTTGCCATTTCTCTTCAGTGGGAATTTCAGCATTATGTCTCTCCTCCCCAAGCAATAAATTCAACTACAAACTACATTAGTTTGCAAAAAATCAATACCATTAAAGGAATAAAGAAGTAACACAAAATGAATAAATAATAATTAAGAGCCCATATCTCCACTCTATCTGGTGGGAAAAAATGACAGAGAAAAAAGGAATAGCTATTATGTAAGAAGTCATTTTTAAAAAATTTTGTTTAAGCTAAGGTGTTCAAAAAGCTTTGCCTCAACGTGGAACAACTTATGTAGAGCTCCTGTTCACTTCTTGAATATAATTTTATTGGAGTGTTTGCTGAAGTTACTTCTATAATTTGACAAAAAATTAGCCGCAAAGTTTCCCGAACAAAATGAGTTGCATTAATAATAAACACTCATTCACTTATTATTAACTTGGTGATGGCTGCTACTTTAATCTGAATGATTGCACCTCACATCTAAAGCTTCCGAGAATGACCAACCTTTCAACTAAATTGACTTTTATATTCTGGCTAAACTCCAACACTCTTTTCTTAGTGAATACAAAAGAAAACAAGGGTTAGAATCTTATTCAAAAGATGCTAAGGTTTTATGACACTTAAATACAGTTAAAAAATACAATTTGTTAACTATTTTTGAAAAACATTAAGAGTTCCATTATTAATTTGTATTATAATTGATTTAAATACTAAAGTAAATAATTTTTTAATCACATTAATTGTTTTGTATCGTAACTTACTTGATAACATTTAATTTACTATCGAGAAATACTAAAATTTCCCTTTTCTTTTTGTGGTCTATTATATGTTAAGAAATTTTCCATGAGCGTTCTTAATTTTTTGAATTGGGGAAAAAAGTGCTTCGTGTATCAATAAAAAATACACTTAGTAGCGATGTTTGCCACTCCTTTTAGCAATCAGTATCCTATTTTATTTAATTTGAATAAAACATAAATGATATCTGGTGCATTGTACGAAAAAGTCACCATTTTATCCCGCCCATGACAGCAACATTTAATTACAAGGCAATAATTTTAAAAGGCTAAGAAAAAATATTTTTCCTTAGAAATTACACGTACGTTTCTGATTTCTCAAGTAAAATATTTTTTTCCCAACCTTTTAAAATTATTGCACTTTAATAAAATATACCAGCTGTTACGCGCGGAACAAAATGTCCATTTTCCGTGGAATGGCCCATGTCTATAATTGAACTGCCTTAAGCTGCAAAATATTTATTCAAGAACTAATCATCTTTAAATCAAATTAAAAAAAAAAGAAGAAGAAGAAGAAGCAGTATGCACAGGAAAGTAATCCTGAGAGGATTACTTTCGAGGGGGTTACTTTTGGGGGTTACACTCCCCAACTTTATGCTACTTTTTGCTCTCTAGTGAGGAGTGTTTCCCTAAGGGGACATTCCATGGTAACTTACGTTACATTTTGACCAATTCTTTGGCATCAATCACCTCTGTGCAAACAAACATTGTTATATAAACCTCGTACAAAAGTGATTTATGAAAATGGCAATGAAAGGCGAAATTAAAATTCAAAAATCTTTGATGCATTTAAATTTTACAAAATTTAGCAACCAAAAATAAAACAGTAGCTTACGTTACACAAAGAGGAAATCTTTGTGTAACGTAAGTTACTGTTCATTGTAAAGCCGAAACACGTGTATGCTATATTCTTTAAATTTTGTGCGTTTAAACGTTGAATAACCTTAATAAAATTTTTTAATTCTGTTTTATTTTGATGATTTATGAGTTGAATGTGAAACTATGTATTCACTTCTGTTTATCAATGAGTAACTATGACGTAATATTATGATTGAATTATACATTAGGGTGGGGCGAAAAATAAAAAGTTTTTCAGATCAACTTCTAATAGTTGCCAAAAGTTGTCTTTGGTGATAGTTAGCTTTTGTGCAAAATTTGAGAAAAATCGGTTAATATCTTCAGGGGGCGCTGCGATTGCAAAATTTTATCATAGCTTTTATCGGGATTTTATGGTAAAAATATCAAAAACAATGCCGTTAGCTAATCTCATTGCATTTTTTTTACTCATAAGATATATTCATGCATTCAAAGCATATGAAATAACTCACAAAAAATTATTTTATATGATATATTTATATTTCAAGCATTTAAAAAGAAACAAAAACGTGAAAAAAAGTGATTTTTTTAAAATATAAATATATCATATAAAATAATGTTTGTGAGTCATTTCATGCACTTTTAATGCATGAAAACATCTTTTGAATAAAAAAAAACCCAAAGAGACTAGCTAAAGGCATTCTTTTTGATATTTTAACCATAAAATCCATACTAAAGCTATGGTAAAACTTTGCAGTGCCCCCTGAAGATATTAACCGATTTTTCTCAAATTTTTCACAAAAGCTAACTATCACCAAAGACAATTTTTGGCAACTATTAGAAGTTGATCTGAAAAACTTTTTATTTTTCGCCCCACCCTATTATACATCACGATGCATCGCGATGTAAACTCGGCGATGTAACACAATGCAGAAATTCTTACATCGCTCAGTCCCCTACTACTACGTAAAATATCAATATTTTAAGCCTCAGAAAAGTTGCAGAGACCAAAACTATTCCCACTTGAAAACATTGCTCTAAAATAAATAAGACCCCCGCCCTATTTACCGGAATTACTTAACCTGTGCTCACAATAAAAGTTCATTGTTCCTAAGCGAGCTCTGAGCGGACTTGACAGACTACCTCCGTGATTACTGTTACGCGACGATGCAGGAGAAAGAAGAAAATATGCCATTCGACTCACACAATGGGGAAAAAATGTCTACCACCAAATTTTGGGCTCATCTGCGCTTAAAAATAGCCGATTTCTGGGACGAGGAACACCAAATTGTGCGTCACAGATAAAAATTAACGGGGAGATGCGAGCGACACCTGGCTGGAAGCAGTGGGTGGTAAATTCCACGGTTCCGAATTGCCGTGAAAAGAGAGAGCGTTGGAACAGAAGTTGAAGTTAATGCATGCTTTCGAATACATTGCTTGTTTAACAAGTTGCCACTCAAAATCTGTAATACATCAATAAGGGAACAAGAGTTGGCAGGTTAGTAAAAATATTTGATAATTTTAAAGAATTCGATTTTGAAAACTCTATTACAATGAAAACTCTGTGTGTTAGATAATTTGATTTTGTTTTGTTAAATGAGTTTTATGTTAACACTTAAGATTCTTCTTAAACCGCAATCAATTTAAACGGGAAGTAAGGAACATTTTTTTTAAAATATTGAGATGAGTTTATCGAACTTATATCATTTTTTCATTTAATCCTTGGCAATGACACATAATTTTGAAGA